>JAHBCN010026446.1:0-10650 GCA_019359885.1 Listronotus oregonensis | reverse complement strand
TAAGTTAAGGAGACTTACTGATATACTTCACTTTTCAAAATAAAATAAAACATGATTATAAGAAAATTATCTCTTTTTCTTCAAAAATTTTAAATACCCGGGTATATGAGATAATAATGGGGATCCCCGGGGTTTTAAAAAAGGGTGGGGAAGGCGAAAACCCTAGTATTTATCATATTATAAGAAATTTTTTTTGGACAAAAAAAGCTGACAACACAAAGACGTTTCCCACGGCCGGCAGCCGGCGCGGCTGCCTGTAAAGGGAAAAAAACCTGTCGAACGCACGTATGCTCGTTATTTTAATTATCAATATTTCAAAAACTATGAATGGTACACTACCCCAGAATACTGATCCATACAGAAGCGACACGGACAATTTTTTGATGGTTTAGTAATTATGGTTGCATATACTACGTCCCTTTACCGAATATGTTTAAGTCCAATTAAAGTTCTTACTGACAAACAAAAAAATTTTTATTCTATTGTGTTTTAGTTTTGATAAAAAAAAACTATTACCCTTAAATAATGACTAATTAAAGCAGTGGATTTATATTGTGCATATGCTCTGTGTATTTTCGTGCGGATCAAGAAATATCAAATTGTTTTCCAAAACATGAATCTGGTATGTACCAATACTAAATTCAAATAGCAATATAAATTATTAACTTGACGTTTTTTTTGAACCCCTTTTTTTAATTATAGGTAGGATTTTTAAATGTAAAAATTATTTAATAAAATTTATTAACTACTCTTAAATTTTTAAAACTACAAGTTTGATTAGTATAATAAGTAATTACGTTCAACTTCAAGGGACCAATGATTTTGTTTTAGATTGTAATTTGGGCAAAGGTTTGCAATAAAGAAAACTTGTTTGACAAAGGGGCCTGCAATTTTACATAAATACCATAAAATATGTGAAAACCACTGAAGATAAGTACATAAATAAAGGTGCTCAAAGGTAGTAAAATTTTTTCCCAACCTGTCACAAATTTGTTTAGCCATTTGCCGAAAAGATTTTCTGATGAAACATACAAATCTGAAGCCACTTGTTAAGATTTTTGTGATCATGGGACAGACAATTTCAACCCAATCGAAAGGTATGAATGATCATATTTTTAAATTGTTTATCTTGTCTAAAACATCTTGATACATTGCTTGAGAAAATTATGACGAAAATTTTAAAATTTTATCTTGTAAACAATTTCATTCTGCAAAATTTTTTTAGTAGTTTTCAACTGTTCTATGGATAGAATGGAAAAATAAGACAGTAAAATTGACATTGTCATCTAGCCAAATTTGGTTACAGCGGAAAAACAACTTTCTTCCAGTATGTATCGGAATATGTAGTACGAGTCATAGTAGGGAGAAAAATAATAATAGGGTTTAATCCCCTTAATTAAGTTAACTAAATGCGTTGTTAAATGGTCATATTTGTAATATCATCTTAGACCATTGTAATAAATGTAACTGATAAAAAAAGTGCCGATTAAATAAAAAGTCACATTACTTGTAATAAACTTCTTGAAACCATTCAAATTGTATATTTGGCTTGATTTATTGCTTTGGGCCTTTTTTTAACCATTTCTTTAGTTGAATGGGATGCATGTAGTGGTAGCCTAAATAAAATTAATTTTGGTATGTGACAAATATTTTATTAAAATTTTTGCCTAAAATAAAAAATGTAAAGAGTATTCTGTTATTTGTCAGAATTTTTTAAGAATTTTGCAAACAAATGCTTTTAAAAAGGTTTATTAAGAATTTCTTGGGTTTGAAGAATAGGTTTTTTGTCTCCAAAAGCAAATAAAATGTGCAAAAAAGACTCCAGTACTTTTGAAAAAACTGTCTGAGCTCCAGAAAGATCATTCACAGTATCTTAGTATTTACAACTCATAAAATAATGAAACCCTATAGATTTATTGTAATCATTTTATAGATATAAATTATAAAACACCATGCACGAATTTCAAATGAAATGTTTTTGAAAATCCCAGGAAAATACCTATATGAGATATATTAAGTGAATATCTCTAAAAATGTATAAGATGTATCGTAAAAAGTAAAAAATATGCTAAATATTGTTTTTAATAACACATTTATTATAATTTGTTTTTTTTTTTTATTTTCCCTGAGTAACTAGATTTTTTTTGCACCAACATACCATGGATGTTCAAGTAAAGCAAAAAGCAGTTTTTATTAGAAGAATTAAGGATTTACAGGGGACAAAAAACTCGACTGTTTTTTTAAAATGTATTTTTTTTGTATTTATAATAGTATTAATATATAAATATGTATGTACATTTTGGGTTTTATCTTAAACTACCTTTTTATGGTGCTAACAGAAAGCTAAAAAAGAATTGATAATTGATGTTTACTAAAAAATATGTTTAATAAAATTGTAATTTTTCCCCAAGCATTGACTCATTAAAAAGAAGATTTTTCAACCTAGATAGTTTTTTGGTTTAAATCCCAAAATTTTTAAAAGAAAATTAATAATATTTTAAAGAGCTACAAAAAATTTTGATAAAACAAAAAAAAAAATTTTTAAATTATCAAGAAATGTGTCTGGTTGGCACTTTATCATAAAAAGTATATTATAGCTGCAACAATGTATGATTTTAATATGGAAACTTGGTTCCATCTTATAAGACTGTTTTTCTTTAAAAATTTTAATTATTTTAGGGCAAAAATTTTTTTACTGGCCTAATGGCCGGCTGCACCCAAAACTTTTTCGACACTTTAAATTTTCTTAAGCATTAACTGCCCCTTAAGTTTCAAATGTTTCTTGCACCAGCTGAAATTGGTCTAATGGTCCCTTAACTTTAAGTGTAGGATTTTCTGTATTTAAAGATCCTTAATAATTTGAAGTTGACATTTGATAAATATTTTGTTTATTTTATTCGTTTGTTTTTTAAATAATTAATTTGGTAAAAATTATGTAAAACGGGGTTTTAAAAATGATAGTTTGGTTGTGATATTATAAATGCGATGTTAAGTAGATTTTCAAGAAGAATGTAGAAACAGTGAATTTTAATTACTTATGGCATTTTTCAGGTTTATTTACTTTTTTTTATTCTTTTGGACATTGTATTAGCCTTTAAATTTTAAGTATTTACTTGTAAATTAGGAATATTTAAATTTGTTCACATAAAATATTAAACGTTTTTTTTCAATTATGTGTTTATATCTCATATTGACAATAATTGTTCCTTTTCCATGGCCGTAAAAAAAGGCGCCCTTGATCTTTCTTTTCGATATTGTTTTAAATTTTACAACAAAAAATCACCAATTAAATGCCGATTTTTTATTGTAATGTCTATAAAATGAAAAAAATATTTAAAGTTTTAATTATTTACAAAGATTTAAGTCAGATTACTGCTATCATTTAATCACAAACAAGCTAGAAAAGGAAAGATTTAATATCAGTTAGTTCTGATTATCCGCATGGTAAAGGCCAACAATAAAAAAGAAGATCGATGCAACGTTGCCGCCTTTCTAAGTATTCTTAGTTAAGTTGCAATAAAAATCTAATGGTGAAAGCGAAAACAATTTAAGTTACCCTTAATTTTAAGAGCTTCTTAATAAAGATCTAGTTAAGATACTTTTGGTGCAACCGGCCATAAGTCGCATTTTAAAGAAAAGTTTTCAGTAAATTGCAAAAATGTAATCCATTAAATTTTATCAAAATATTAAGAGCCACCATTTTGTCAAGAATATTGCTTTATTAATAAGTCTTGGGTATAATTGTTACTTGGAGAACTTCTACGAATATATTATACGTCTCTAAATTTATAGGTGGAAAAAAATGTGTTTCTACTTTTTATTTATATTAATCAACGCCAAAGTTTACAGATTAATAACATATTATAATAATTCTGTAAACTTGCCTCGACGAGACTGCCAAACCAGATACAGTAGTAGGTCATATGCAACACCCATTCTGGGCCACTTGTTCCTTTTATAGGTTTTTCCTGAGGATTTTTATCCATTGTATAATCCACATAGTTTTTAGGTATGATAGTATTTTTAACAAGTCCACACTTTACTAGATATTGTGTATTAATCTAATTTTTCTATGTTTTATGTTTTTATTAGTTATTTGTGTAGATATTTTTAGTTCTACTTTTTTTTATTATAAATAGGTTTGTAAGTATGTTAAAAAAAAATATTTGCCTTTGATATTAATAAGCTACAATATATCTATATTTACTAGTTAAATTTTTAATCATAATTTTATTTTCTTTAAATACTTAGAGTAATACATAAAAATATTACAATAACTAAACAATTAATGCAGTATTTTTAGACTATTTACTTGACCAGCAAAATTTAATAGGAAAAGTATTTCTGGTCAACGCAATCGTAACTTCAACAATATATCATATATGCTGAAGGAATAAATATATGAATATTAAATGATGACATGCAAATAATATTCTTAAGTCGTTGTTCATATTGCATATGACGAAATAAATAAACTAATGAAAAACGTGTTCCCCAACCCCGAAAACCCTGCCATTATCTATATTTAAAAATAAAAGGATTCATACGATTCTGTACAAGTTTCAATTTATCTACTTAGGACAATTGACATGAAAGAAATTTAAAAATCAAACCTCTACCATTTTCCTGTTGGGCAATTTTATTCAAAAAAATCCGCACCATTGAGTTTAATTGGTATCCCATATTTAAAAACATTGTCTCAACGGATTTAGAAGTTAAGTTTATTACTTCAATCATTCTAGCAAACACAAAAATTTCAGGGAAACAATATAAAGACTCACATTATCGTGAAAGTAAGCCAGTCTCCAAACAAGCAATATTTACTAAAAGCCCTACTTAAAATTCTTAAAATTGATTTTTCATTGTGTACATCAAAATATTTTTTTAATATGCCATTAGTTAATTTTCTTTCAATGTAACTGTATGTTTCGAAGGTTTCGAAATCTGACCCGCGGAGATCAAAGGTGCTGACGCTTCGTGTCGCTTCTGTATGGATCAGGTATTCTGGGACACTACTGCGGTTTTTTTCAAAAACTTTGTTGCCATATTAGCTTCATTTTATACGCAGATAGTTTGGCAAAATTACTTAAAACAAAAAAGTTTTTCGATTACTCTAAAAAGTGATGTAGAAAAGTAAATGTTCAAGTTTGTCTTGGTTTTACAAAAAAAACAAAGCCTCTTTTAAATAATTAATTGTATACAGTCACCTTCGCTTACATTTCTTCTATCATTCAAAAAAAGATAATCTCAATTATTTTAAGTAGTGACGGAGATATCGCGAGGTATGTGTGAAAAAGTAAGAAACAATAATTATGATAGATTTATGACATTTTCCGCTATAAAAAAAACTCTGACCTCCTAGAAAATGTAGTCATTGGCCATTTCAGATGCCCAAGGACCTAAGCTATCGTTCTGTAAAGGTCGCATCTGGTTATACCTTAAAAAAAAAAAGTCAAGAAGGAAGCGACTTTTTTAACGTTTTGCGGTCTACTAATTGAAATCGTAGGCTAGAGGTAATAAAAAAAAAATAAAAATAAAAATTTGAAAACTGTATCAAAACAAATTTAAATTATTTGAATGGTGTCATTTTTTTTTTTTTTAGCTGGATGGGAATACGGATACTGGCTCTTTGCGACAAATCTCGGAAATAAACAGACATTTTATTGGCTAAATTCAGGACGACCTATACTATTTTCAAAGTTTAACGATTTTGAACCCAATAATGTAAATGGTACCGAAAATTGTTTGGAAGTTCTCAACGTTGACAATTCTAGAAATTTTAAATGGAACGATGTACCGTGTGACAAAAAGCTGAAATTTATTTGTCAGGCGAGACAGAGGTAATTATAGTATGTTTTTTTTTGGAGTTACTCGCCTTACAATTTTTTTGAAAACTGGAACCACTCTAGTCCAGGTCCCGGGGTATAACGAACTGCAACAAAAAAGAAGAAAAACCCCCCCGAAAACACAAAAAATAAAGAAAACACTAATCTACGTTTAAAACAGAAATTTAAACTAAATTTTTAAGAAAATGTTGGACTAAAAACTTAGCATATTCTGGTAGCTTTTTAAATTTATGACGTTTTGTCATAAATGACATATTAGGTTGTTTGACTGGTATAGTTACAATTTTTAAATTCAAAAATTGCCCAATTGGAAAAAATAGAATTTCTACTTGGTTTAAGTCTGCAGCAAGTCACATTGGTATTGACATTAAAAAATTAAAGTTACAAATCATTCGGAAGAGCTACTGCAGTTTCAATTTAGCTAAAAAGGAGTCGGTGAACAACAACTGATTAAGATTACAGGACATAGCAATAGTCAATCCATTAAACCCTACTTGCAGCTTGATAGTACACACCATCAGAATATAGTTGAAACGATGAGGAGCAGCACTTCAAGTAGCGTTTTTAAAGAAAATTCGACCATCAAAGTAATGTTTATAATAATTGTACGTTTAACATTACTAACAATTATGAAGCTATTAGATTACATATTAGAAAATTAAAGTAGTACATAGGTATAATATCTAAATAGTGAAATATAAAATATATATTAAAATGTTTCTTGTTCTGGTTTAACATTGTTATAATTTCAGTTTTTTATGAAATAAAATGTTATTTTCTAACTTTAGTTCTAGAAAACTTTCATAAATAATTTAAAAACATCTTATAATTTGGTTTTTTATTAAATCAGACTACTAATGTTAGTGGAATATCATTTACTTTTGATAATAATATTATTTTTAAGTAGGTAGGTACTTCAAAGTGTTACTTATGCTTAATAAAACATTTTTTTATTGAAATAAACTGTAAATTTCCAACTTTAGTTACATAGAACCTTTATAAATAACTTAAAGACATCTCATATTTCCATCTTTTATCAACTTTAATCTACTAATATTAGTGGAACATCATTTACTTTTGATAATTATGACTCTTGAGTAGGTATCCTACTTCAAGATTTTATGTTTAACCAAATGAAGCTTTTTCTTAGTAAAACAAAATGCAAATTCTAACTTTGTTATATATAACCTTTATAAATAATTAAAGACATCTTATATTTCCATCTTTTATCAACGTTAATCTACTAATATTAGTGGAACATCATTTCTTTTGATAATTATGACTCTTAAATACCCTACTTCAAGATTTTATGCTTAACAAAATGAAGCTTTTTCTTAGTAAATTAAAATGCAAATTCCTAACTTTAGTTACATATAACCTTTATAAATAACTTAAAGACATCTTATATTTCCATCTTTTATCAACTTTAATCTACTAATATTAGTGGAACATCATTTACTTTTGATAATTATGACTTTTAAGTACCCTACTTCAAGATTTTATGCTTAACAAAATGAAGCTTTTTTCTTAGTAAAATAAAATGCAAATTTCTAACTTTAGTTGCATAGAATCTTTATAAATAATAGCATCTTATATTTCCTCTTTTATTAACTTTAATCTACTAATATTAGTGGAACATCAGTTACTTTTGATTATTAGTCTGGAAGTAAGCCCTATCTATGTCTTGTTTCGCTGATGGTTAAAACGTCTAGGCGGCCATGAGATGTAAAAAGAACGTAGTAATGGCCGCTAGACTTACAAAATGTCAACTACGTAAAAAAAGATTATTAGGACTATCGAATTATTAAAAACTGAATCGACAACAGAAAAAGTATACCTAGTGTATAGTATAAAAATGGCTTTAGACTTAACAAAATACGGATTGTGTAGTTTGTGCAAAGAATATTCAGACATTAAAAAATACCATCGTCAGCTTCCCTATTTATCAAAATGCATTGAAGATCTTAACTACGAAGAAACCACGGATGAAAAACTGTTTACAAGAATCCAATATCTAGTAAAATCTCCAAGTAAATTTAATAAAATATCTAAATTCAAATTAAATAAACTTGTGTCTAAATATTTTATATATTTTACTAAACATAGACATTTACAATATTCCGAGCAAATTTCAGTTTTAAGTCCTATTTATTCTCCATTAAAACGAGAAAACTTTTGTTAGAACTTGAACATCACTTACTTAAATTTAGTTACAAACATTTGTTATTAAATTTCTTATTTAGTATTAATGTAATAAATAATGTTTTAAACATTTGACAAATCAAATTTGCATAAATTTTTATTTTTATAAGCAAAAAATATTCACATTAATATGCTTTTTTAAGTAAAAAAATGGTAATAATTCTACATAAATAAGGCACTGTAATTCCCGCGTCATTATTTTGAATATTTTGACGTTTCAAATGTGACAAGGAAATTTCCAGTGTAATTTCGCCGGAAGTGCTAGTGGATGAATATTTCCCTAAATTTTTGTCGTTGCCATGGAGATGATTGTAAATAAAAGCTTCTGATTGGTTGGAGAGGGTAGGTTCAAAATTTTCAAAATAATGTATTTATCCTAAGAATAAAAAATGGTACTAATTTACGGTTATGGAACTTAGGTTGGTTTTGCATCCCAATAGATTTTTTTGGCTAATCATAGAAAGAAAAAGTGACGAATATGTTACACCTTTTTATTAAGGGTAACATGTTTGAAAAGTATTATCAAACTTTTTCAGATTATAACATGTTTTATTTGGTAGTACGACGGTTTAGTAAAACTAAGCTTCAAAATCATGTGCAATAGATATTTTTTTAGACCAGGTTCTCAAATTTTTAACATTTTATCTTTTCTTAAGCAAATTTATTTTTGCTTTATTTTATTTTAGGATCTGCGACGGGCCCAATGCAGGAGACGATGGAATACATACCTTAATTTAAGCGATTAGATGAAAATGTCTGTCTGTATTTCGGAAAGTAAAACACAATGCAAACTGTTAAAATATGTAAGGTTATATAACTTTAATAAATAGCATTTTTTTAAGAAAAGAAAGTTAGAACAAAATACTAATTGTTGAAATATAAGATTTAGATATGATACTCGACAGTGAAATGATCTTTTCTATCCCTAAGTAAGATCTCAATTTTTACATTTTCAAGTCGTAAAATTCTGTTACAAAATCTGGAAGATAAATTTCTGTACTGTATAGCCGTATGTGATATGACCTATTCAGTTCCTTTACGGATATCTGCTAAATATAAAATTGGTAATTCTAGTATTTTTTAAATTTAAAGCATGGTTGTAAAAAATAAAATAAAAATTATTTAAAAAAACATGATACACCTAAACTATCAATATTGAAATGGACATTATCAATAATATATTGGTTTGCGGGTTATCCAACTAGGACTAGACACACCGTTTTTTTGACTTACCTGTACTTTAATTAAAAAAAAACTGAATTAGTCATCTAATAAAATTTTTTTCAATTTTCGCTTACAGTACATTGACACCTAACAGTTTTTCAAAACCTGTTAACCTTTGGTGAAAAATATAGAAAATTTTAAAACATCATTATTTGCGGATTCGGCGGAAAAAATTATAAAAGATGTTTTTATTAAGTGGAGTAAGAGTCAAAACAAGTCCCCGTTGGGCAACACTGTAATAATGGGGGAAACTTTAAATCGGTATTCCTCCGTATCACAATTAGTTGCCGACAAACTCTGCCATCGGCTAACAACTGCAACCCAATAATGCAATTTAAGGCTTATCCCAAATTGACTATTGCTAAATAAGACATAAATTCCCAAAATTTATACAAGGTCGTTTTTTCGGGCGAAATCTCGAGACCGTATTGGATGCGTCCACCCATGCATTTACCGGTTCGCGGAAACATGTCGATATCTTCGCGTTGCATGTGCCCAAGCGGTGTTCTTTGATTTCTTAATTTTAGATTAAAAGCATTGTTTAATTTTAGATTTGTTATATTTTTTAAGAATTAGAGGGAAGTTAACTAACATTGGGCTATTAAAAAATAGTTCCAAGTTCAAGAAGTGTTTCTGCAATATTACATTTACATAATTTGTTGATAGATATTGTTCAGTTTAAGACTTCTTTATTAAAATAATTTGATCTTAGTTTTTCCGCTTCGATGACCATTGCGAAAAGTTTAAATTTTAGATTATTCTAATCACCCCGTTTTAACATAAAGTTAAAATAAAGTTCCTTTTAATTAATTTTAGAGATTTTTAAAAAAGTTTGTTTTCTTCGCCCCACTGTTAGGGGGTTTACAGCTAATAAGTTACAATAGATAAATATTTTTAAATAATTTTGAATAACCATTGATAATAGACTCTATGTTGTTAAATTAGATTTGCAGAATTTTTGGTAAAATATACAGGATACAAGTTTACACTTTAAAAAATGTATAAAGTTATAACAACAAACAGGAGAAGGGGGCCTTTATGCCTATCTATTTAAACCAATGTTGACAAAGTGGTCATATTAACCCCAATGGTTAATTCGACCCATCCGAAAACAGCTGAAAAAAATCAAAAAACCCCCCCCCCTTTTTTAAAAAACATAGATTTGCATGAAAAAATTTTGGGGTTGCAACCACCCTCCTCGTCAAAAACTATATTTCCATGGGCCCTTCATTTTTTTAAAGGGGAAAATCTATAAACTACACATTAAAGCTTAAGTTAAGTAAAAAATTTACTTAAATAGGTAAAAAAAGTATTTTTTTTCTTTAAAAATTTTTAAAAATCTCACCCATAAAAATCCATCCCCATTATGATTTTAAAA
>JAHBCN010026445.1:0-10774 GCA_019359885.1 Listronotus oregonensis | reverse complement strand
GAAAAAAAAGATAAACGACAAGTTGACAAATGAACAACAACTTTTTTTTTTTAATGAAGCCCTATATTTTTAACTATTAAATAGAAATTTTTTTTTTCGATTTAAAAATATACTTATATTTTTAAATTTAAATTTTTAAATTGAATTTTTTATTCAGACCTCGGTTTACAGTTACGGGGGCTTTGATAAAATACCTATATTATTAAACAAATCAACAAATATTACAATAGTCACCGCAATAAAGTCTTTAAATTTAATAAAATTAAAATTAAAATTAATTTTAAAAAAACAACATTTTTAAAAATATAAAAAAATTTTTTTAATTTAAAACATAAATATCATAAACACATAATTATTCGACCCAGCTTCCACCGTTATTAAAGAACCTGAAATTGTTTTTCAATTTATGTCTAATCGACTAGTTAAACTGGGATTTTGGTTTTTTTCAATCTCGTTATTTTTTTTTTATAATTCTTTAAAGGTGACATTTTATGTATTTTTATTCTTTAAAAACCCCAAAAAATAGACCAAGGGGAGAGATGGGGACTGTTTCCAATGTTTGGACCGTCCCCAACCAAAATTATATTTATTATTAAAAATTTTTGTTACCTGAACCAAAAGGGCAGGAGCCCTCCGCCCATATAACTGGTTAAATTTTTACGGCAACTTTCCAAAAGGTTATTTTGTGGTTTTTGGGGGATCTTTTCGAACTTTTTTTTCAAAGGAATGGTCATAAAATCAGTACTGTGGATATTGTTTAAAAAGGTTTTTGCCTTGTTTTGATATTTATCGATTTTTCCCCCTTTTCCAGCCCCGTACCGTTCTGTTTTTGATTGAAATTTATTTTTATTGTCTTCGGGGGATTCCTTTGTTCAAAGGTCATTGGGGTTAAAGAGTGAATGACCCCCTGTCTCTTTCCCCCAAGTTCAACCTTTAGTTTTTCATCATTACCTTCCAACAAAAAAGTATACAACATATATTATAAGTTTATTTTAATTATGCAGTTTTTTTTGGTGTTTTTCCGAAAATTTTACTAAATTTAGAGCAAAAAAATTTAATTTCTATAAAAAAATTTAAAAAAGAATTTTTCCCCTTTAAAAAAAATAAAATTTAAGTAGTACGTTTTTTGCACCATAAAACACATGTAGAATACAAGCCTGTTTTTTGCAATATTTTTTATGGGGAGCAGCTATCAGTAAAAGGAATATTTATAGGTCGTAGAAAGATTATCCGAAGTGATAAAACGTGGCAATTTAGCGGCATTTTAGCAATTTAAGCTGCGGACATTCGTGATTTGTGACATTTCCTTGTAACCATCAGTAGTTTATAAATCGAATCTGACAGCCTCTATAATTTACCTCATAAGTCAGTCATATTTATTGGTTTCCTATATATATATATATATATATATATATATATATATATATATATATATATATATATATATATATATATATATATATATATATATATATATATATATATATATATATTTATATATATATATATATATATATATATATATATATATATATATATATATATATATATATATATATATATATATATATATATATATAAAACCAGGAAAAAGGGGTTTGGGAAAAAAATTTTTTTTTTTTTGATTTTATCAAAAAAATTTCTTTGAAAAAAATTTTGTTTTTTTAAAAGTAAGATTGGGATAAAAATTTTCCCCATAGGGGGCCGGAAAAAAAAAATTAAAAAAGGTAAAGAGTGATTTATTTTAGGGGGAAAAAATTAAAAAAAAAAAGTTGTTAAAATTAAAAAAAAAAGCCCCCTACCAATATTTAAAAAAAACGGCCTACTTTTATTTTTTGTGATTAAATTTATTTTAATATCGATTTAAATTTTTAATTTTAATTTATTATCAAATTTTTGCTGTTAACTAAGCGTTTAAAGCTGACGATACTGCGGCTAATGAATTAAAAGAAAGTATCAAAAAGCTTGTCACTATCAACGCCTACTAGAAAAAAAATTTGGAATTAGTTAATTGATAAAAAATTTTTTAATCACAAATAAATACAAGTGGGCCTTTTTTTTCGAAAATTGGTATTAGAGACTCCTTTTTTTATTTGAACAACTTTTTTTAGTAACTTATTTCCTATCTTTGCAAATAAATAAAATTTTACTCTTGTACCATTTTAAGTTTTTTAATTTTTGAACACCGCGTATAAAATATGTTAAATGTTTCTATCCCAATCTTACCTAAGAAGCAGCAAACATTTTTATTACAAGTAACTTTTTTCAAAAAAATTAAAATAAAGAAGTTTTTCCTATTCAACCCTTTTTTCCGAAAAATTACCCTTTTTCCAAAAGGAAAAGGTGTTGAATAAAAAAAACTTTTTTTTTTTATTTTATCAAAAAACGCTACTTTAAAAAAAGTTTTGTTATTTTTAGAGTAAGATTGGGATAAAAACATTTAACAAATTTTATACGGGTATTCAAAAAATTTAAAAAAAATTTTTAAATCGTTTAAGAGAAAATGCATTTATTTGAGAAGATGGGGAAATAAGTTACTAGAAAAAAGTTTTCCCCAAAAGTAAAAGATATTCCCCTTTTATCATTTTTAAAAAATTTTGGCCTTTTTTTTATTAATTTGTGATAAAAATTATTTTAATATTATCTAATTCCAAATTAAAAACCTTTTTTTTGTACTAGTAGGCGTTGATAGGGGGCAAGCTGTTTTGGGGCATTTCGCTTTTACCATTTATTAGCCGCAAAAAAGTCAGCTTACTTAACAGCAAAAAATTTGATAAAATTAATTTTAAAAAAATTTAAATTGGAATTAAAAAAATTAATTTAACACAAATAAATAAAAGTAGGCCGATTTTTTTGAAAATTGGTATTAGAGACTACCTTTTAATTTTGAACAACTTTTCCTAGTAACTTTTTTCCCCCTATCTTCAACACAAATAAATCCCTTTTTTCTCTTGTATCTTTTTTTAATTTTTTTTAATTTTTTTGAAACCGGGATAAAATATGTCAAATGTTTCTATTCCAATCTTACTCTAAGAAGTAGCAAAATTTTTTATCAAGATAGCTTTTTTCGATAAAATCAAAAAAAAAAAAATTTTTTTTTTTCAACACCTTTTCCGGGAATATTTATATATATATAATATATATATATATATATATATATATATATATATATATATATATATATATATATATATATATATATATATATATATATATTATATATATACATATACACACACACATTTAACAAACATGGTTTTAACAATCTTTAAAATTTGCAATATGGACACAATTTTTTTTTTGACCTTGTAAAGTAGTAAAAGGGTAAATGACTAAAATAATTATAATATAACACTTTAGAAGGGGTGTGCAAAATAATGTAGTTCGTAATGGGTGTCGTTTAAATTAAAATAAAATTTAATAAGAAAATTTTTCTTTGTTTGAAACAAGACCAACGAAAATGGATTTTTTTTTTAATATAAGACAGCTTGTTTAAAAAGGACAAAGAAGAAAAGTAATTAAATAATTTTTGGTGCTATTCTTGCCAAAATTACAAAACGTTGTTTTATTAATTACCTCGTTGCCTACACGAAAATCGTCGTTTTAATAAGTGATTTTTTATTATTCAAAATGTTAAGACGATATTTATAAAGTTTTATTCCATAGTTAATATAGGTCAGATTCAAAGTGTATATAGGTCAGAAAAGGATAAATTGAAAGCAAATAATTTTAAAGCATAGGAATATTTTATAAAATAAAAAAAGATCCTATCCTATCTATGCTTTACAATTAATAAATCATAGCCACATTTTTAATGACAATTTCGAAATGCTACTTTTGGCTTATAAAGGGAAAATATTTTTTTAGGTCCTTAAAAATTTTTAAAATTAACAACACACATTATATTCTGAACAATTAGATAGATGTTAATACCTGGACATTATGAATATTAAATTTCTCTCTCTCTCTCTCTCTCTCTCTCTCTCTCTCTATATATATATATATATATATATATATATATATATATATATATATATATATATATATATATATATATATATATATATATTTTTTTTAAATAATACCGTGTATTTGAGCTTACCAAATAAAACGCCAATTTTTTTCAAGGCAGGTAGATCGCTATAACTTTGGTTCTAATAAATAATTTTAGCTGAAAACTTATATGTATACTGTTAAAACACCTATAAATACATGATAAAAAGTCCAAAGGTCTATCTTTTCATTGATCCTTAAAAAAAATCCCTAAAAATGCATTAAAATCAGACCGATAAACCAGAGAACCATCTTAAGGTAATATTTTAGATGTTTGCGATCTGATTGTATCCTAATTGTCTGTCGACTCAGAAAAAGAGATGCAATTATACCAAAAACACTTATGTAAAATAGGGGCCAAGTTCCTATCCAGAAATATCGGCTCTTGAAATACTGAGATCCAAAATTAAACCAAGCTCTTTTTGGATTTAGCAAGTAATTTACCGATCTGTGTGTATAATTAAATGTTTTGTTTAAAACAGGCATAATTGTTTTTGGTATGACATACACTTAATTTTCTAACCACAACTTCAAATTTTTATATAAAAAAATCTTTTATCCAAAATTTAATAGCTACTTTACTACTTGTCTTTTAATGAAAGACGAAACACATTAAAAAAGAAATCATAAAAGCTTATTTTTTAAAATATGTAAAAAATCGTATTTTTGCTTTATATTATTTGAATAAAACACATTAATTTCAATAGGGAAGCAGGAACGCAGAAATGATTAATGACTGCTATCTAGAAAAATTTTCAATAAAGCCCGGCCACGGAGCTATTATAGAATAAATGAATTCAAATAGACAGTAAAAGAAAAGCATATGGAATGAAAATTCATAACATTCACCCCAAGGACCTTTCCGATGAATAATAAAAAAGACATAACTGCTTGAATTTTTATAGAACCTAAACTTTTAGCAAAACGGCCATTGTATGCGAATAGGTGTTATACACAAGCTGTTTTATTGATTATAACTTTAGCGCTACTTAAAAGCTTGATTTAAATGGCCGGTATTTAATTTTTTTTGTATCTTGGGACAGTCCACGAAGGCTGATGCCTAAGTACTAACGTATCGTGGGTGTCTTAAGTGTGTTGAGAGGGAGTTTGTTCACACGGGACTTAAATATTTCGAGATTGGGACGAGAAGAAAACATTTCTGCGGACAGCAGGTTCCATAGTCTCGACACTCTAGGGATGAAGGAACGAAGAAAGCGGGAAGTTCGTAGAACGAAAAGGGATGCATAAAAGTTGCACTGCGTGTTGCTCTGTTGGAAGGTGCCAGAAAAGGAATCATACTAGCCAATTCCTCTAAGCAGAAGCCGTGAAAATACCTATACGGTGGGCCAGAAGAGAAAGCCTTTCTGTAAGCGTTGGATCATTAATAAGACAAACGGCTCTTCTTTGCATGGTGTCCAGAATGCTAAGTGTTGTAGGGGACGCCATTCCCCAGACATGAGAACAATATTCTAAAGAGGGTCTGATTTGGGATACATACAGAGTGTACAGATTGGAAGAAAAGAAATATTTTCTGGCTCGAAAGAGGAACCCAAGCTTTTTAGAAGCTGCCGAGGCTATGGATGTAATAAGTTTGTGCCAGTTGATGTTATTCTCAAAAGTAACGCCGACAAGATTAAACGACTCTTTGTTCTGCAGAACTTGGCCGCTCATATGTAAGGGATGAGCATTGGCAGAAAGAGCGTGGATGCCAGCACTGAGCCCTGGGGCACCCCAGCATTAATTTGGTAGAAGCTGGAAAAATGACCATCTATAGTAACAGATATACGTCGATTAGAAAGGAAACTGGAAAGCCAAAAGCTAAGGTACAAGACCGTAAGAAGAAGAAGAAGCCCATCATGCCAGACCTGATCGAAAGCTCAAAAAGGGGATGTGTACAATCGAGAAGTCTTATTCATCAAGCAAAATTAAAAGGCGCTGTTTTAAAACATAATAATTTGTGTTCTTAAAATGGATATTCCGCCTAATTTTGTGGTTACTACAATTATTTTTTAATTACAAATAAAAACAAAACACTAATTTATTGCAAGAAGTAACTTTTATTACTTATATGTGTTTATTATGTGTATGTGTCACCCTTAAAGGTTCCCAAATCCCCAGTGACTTTTGAAGGTGATTTTGGGGAGGTTAAAGGAGTTTTTGGGTTTTAAGCTTTAAAAAAGTTAGCTATTTAAAACAAGTAGGGTAGGCCGTAGCTGGCGCCCTCTACTAGCAACATCAAAAGCATATATATATATATATATATATATATATATATATATATATATATATATATATATATATATATATATATATATATATGGAAAAATTTCTACAATTTACCATTCCTCACTTACGAATTTGTTTACCGTCTAATGTGATGTTACTTTTAGTTTAAATAAATTAATGACACTTAATTCTTAATTTGTTTTTATTTAATTTTAATAAACTATATTTATTTACAACTTATTTTATTGGGCTTAATATAAATTCAAATTAAATTAAATAAAAGTATGTCGTACCCATGATGATTATGGAAATTCCGAAGTAAATTTATATTTAAATTTTCGCTAAACGTATTTCTAAATTAAAACAACAAATTTAATATTATATAGGCTAGCTCAATGAAATGTGTTTTTTAATAGAGCTACATAGTGGAATTTCATTCTTTGTTAATTTATATTCCGAGTGAAAATATATTACCTCAAATAAATTTCCAAGATTTATTTACAATATTTCTTTTTAAATTATCAAACTCGACGTACTTATCCTATCGCGATTTTACGTTTAATGAAATACGTACGTATCGCGTTTTTCTTGTTTTACTAAAAGCGGAGTAAAGTCGTAAATGTAAATACGGGGAAAGTAAATAGTCGAGGTTCAGGCCAAATAATTGGCTTTATTTGCTTTTTTATAGGCAAATTATATGTAAAAAAATTATTTAATTATAAATTTATTTTGGTAATTGTTTAGTTGTGTGGCTCCACTTTTTTGGGATGTAAAATCATCATGACTAAATTTGTTTTAAGCTGTCAAATATTTTTATTCTTGAAGTTCATCAAAAATAGGATAATTTAAAAAAATAAGAGAAATATTTATTTAGGTCATAAAATGTATATTACTAATTTAAAAATCAGTAAAAAGGAAAATATTGGACCTTCTGATAAATTAATAATCCGGCGACATTGTAAGAAATGGGTTGGAATAAAAAAAAATTATGTCAAATCAATGGCGAGGCTGTCTTGTACTACATTTTAAATTTGTTTAAATATTGTCCTGTGTTTTGTTTTTACATTAATTATTTTAATATATATATATATATATATATATATATATATATATATATATATATATATATATATATATATATATATATATATATATATATATATATATATATATATATATATATATATATAAAAAAATTAAAAAGTCTATTATGGAACAAGAACAAAACCATGTATTTAACAAAATAATTATTGAAATAATTTGGTTTTATGTCTATCGTGTTACTTTTTTATACTTTTAACTTTTTTTTGGTAAAAAAAACAAAAATTAATAAAGTCTTTTTAATTATTTATTTTTAAGCATATTGTGTACAAGGATGTGTTTAAAAGGTGGTTTATACATTGTGTCAGATGTATTACTTTATGAGATTTAGTATTAAATTTATTAAGTTTACATAGATTTGACTTAGATTGCTAAATTTTTTTTGGTCGTAGATAGCTTCCTATTTTTTTAAATCTTTCTTTGATAGCGAGTAACTAGAGTTTTGTGATAGTATTTTTGTTTTGTTAAAATTAAATTTAAGCTTCGTGTGAGACTCATATTTATGTAGAGCAGTCAATGCGTTTTGTTTGTTTAAATTTTGGTTGTGCCAATGTAATAAAATATCATAAACAAAGGAAAAGGATAGAAGATGTAAAATTATCTAATCAAATAATTCTTACTTTAGCAGCAATTTCATGATTTTCCAACGAATAAAATTTTATTTAATTAAATAATTATTATACTTTTTTTAAAAGAGATTTTAAGCAAAATGTAAGTTGTTTAAAATAAATTTAAAAAGAGGGCTTTAAGAATCTACTTATAGTGAAGGATAAAGGATATCACAAAAAGGAAATAAATCTTTATAAGCTAACGGCATACGGTTGGCTATGTATTTTTTATTACCTATACCTTTTCTACCTATTTAGAATTTTCTCCACGTTCATACCACAGTCAAAAATATTATCCTGGAACGACATAAAAAATTTGCTAAACCAGTTAGGACACTAGGCTCGACAGTGCAAAAATGTAATAAAATAATTTAAAAACAAAAATTATAGCGTAAAAAAGTAAATCATTGAATGTGAACAAATATGTTATTAAGAATGATTTATATGGGTTTATAAATTTAATACAGTATTTTAGGCTAAATTCGGTACAATCAAAAAATTTAAATAAAGACCTACTAGAACACTTTTTATCTGGAATACATAAGGTATTCATAAAATTATTTTGACGGTATTTGGTTGTTAATATTAGTAGTATTATTGTTCATAAAAAGGTAATTAATTAATTATAATTAATTAATAATTAAATTAATAATTAAAAATTATATATATATATATATATATATATATATATATATATATATATATATATATATATATATATATATATATATTAATTATAATTTAATATTATATATAGATTTATTTATTTATATTAAATTTATATTTAAAAATATTATTTTAATAATATATATTAATAAATAATTTCAGACTTTGTTATAGAGATCGCGGGCAGCCACCGCGGTCTGTGGGCGGCCAATCCAGCTGTAATTGACATTGCGATGTAACTAAGATCGTGCTTAATTAGACGTTTGCAAAATCAGGATCACCTCCGTTTAGTGAAACAAGTCTTTACAATTGTTTATAACCACTATAAAGTTCACAATAGTTTGGTAATAATTTTTTAAAATTATATTAAAATGTATTTTTAAAATTGGACCTTTATAATACATTAATGAACAACAATATTATACCCAAATAAATCTATTTTATTGTTTACTTTAAACTACTAAAATTTCCTTAAAAAGCTGGAAAAAAAAAAATATATATATATATATATATATATATATAATATATATATATATATATATATATATATATATATATATATATATATATATATATATAAATATAGGTCATTCTCTGTATAAAGGACACCCTACCTTTTCCCAAAATGATATGAGCAAAAAAAAATTCGATTGTTCAGAAAAATCGGAAAAAAGTGTAGTTTCCATTGCCTTATGGCATTTTTGGATTTTTTTTTTGATTTCGACCTGTTTCCGGCATTTTTTTGTGGGGCAAAAGTAACAAAAATGTCTAAAATGGCAGATTTTTCTTTCTTATTTTTTTAAATAAATTTGATTTGTTGAATCAAAATCAAAATATTTAGTCTTCGGCAAATTTTTGTTAAAAAATATATTTCGCCTGCAAAATTGAATAAAATGATCTATATTTCAGCTTTATGATTTTTTTACAAGAAAACAACAGGTCCTCCAAAAAAATTTTATTCTTTTAATCTATCTATTTTAGCATGGTGAGTTTCCTCGCTAAAACCCTGAGCACTGAGGCCTAAGCTCATTATGCTCTACACCAACTCTTTCATACACAGTTTCCGTAACCCTGTACTGTCCCTTATGCATGCATTTCTTTTACACTGATATGCGCTTTTTCCTTTTTTTTTACTAAAAATTTCCTCATAATTTTAAGTCCTTCTAATTAAGGAATCTTATATCATTTGGGGGCCCGCCATGCCGTTCCTAAACATTTCCCTCCCCGGGGTGCCAGTGCTGGGCAATCTCTTTAAAAAGTAAGGCGTTCCCCCCTTCGCTCTCCCACCATCTGTTTTTCTTGTCTCCTTTTTTATATCTTGTTGAGATAGTGTCTGTTTCCACAATGACCTGTCAGTATGCCTGTCAGGTTTCTCATTTGCATGCTATTAAAGTCCTTTATGCTCATCGGTAGGTCCTTCCATAGGTTTTTCCCAATAATAGCCTTTGATTTTGGCTTTTTTTTTTTTTCCCCTTCTCATCAACCGTTTCTCTATCCCCGGGTTTCTATCTTGCAAACCGTGTCATAAAATTTCCCGGGGTATTCAGGTCTATTGTCCTCAGCTCCCATTCCCCGGGGGCCCTTTTTTCAGGGACCCATTGCAGGGGGGGTCTGGCGGTTTTTTTTAGTTCATTAACTGCTTCACCAAAAAAATATTCATGGACTGATCTGAGCCTGTTTTGTTAGCGCCCCCCTCGCTGCCCCTTAAAATTTTTCTATGGTTATCTTTCCCCCCTATCTTCCTTTCAGGCAAATATTGTATGGCTTGGGCTATTGCCATAACTTCCGTCTGAAATAGGGTTGAATATTTTGCCATTGTTCCATAGAACTTTTAGTTCGTTCTTTCTACATAGAATCGAAACCTAAGGGCCCCCTTTCCTTTTGTCTTCCCCCCTAGATAAAAAATTTTTGCTTTTGGTTTTTCCCCCAGCGTTTGTGAAGGGGCCCAAAACATTACCGATGCCATGTTCATTTTATGAGCTCGGGGTCACCCCATTATCAAAAAAAAAACAAAAACCCATTCGATAATTACCCAAAGTTAAGGAATAATTTTTTAATTTTTAAAAAAATTCAATAAAAAATTTTCTAAAAAAACCATGCACTTTAGGAAAATCTGTAAA
>JAHBCN010026444.1:0-10652 GCA_019359885.1 Listronotus oregonensis | reverse complement strand
ACCTATGGTAAAAAAAAAAAACTTGCAAAAAAGTTATAACATTTTTAAATTTTTTTTAAAAATATATATTATTTAGCAGTCAAAAAAAAACAATATTAAAATTTCTAAATAATGCAAACTCAAGTTATCCCTAATATTTGGAAACTTAACACAGAAATATAAATAATAAAATACCTCAATAAGCGGCAAACAGTCTTTTATGGTGAAATGTAATATGGGCCGGTTGTAGAAGGTTGGCTTAAACTCGTTTCAACTTGAACTTAACTGGTGGTTGACGTTTCCCTTTTAAAATGAGTATCTCCATGATTACCTAAAAAGTAAAGTAAAACAGACTGTATGTACCGACAACCAAAATTTAATAATTTCATCACTTTCAAAATTTGTTTTGTATTTTAAAATCTGCCAGAGGTGCAGGCTTTAAAAATGAGAAAAGCTCATGCCTCCAACTATAATTTCGTAACCAATTTATTCATAAAGATTTCCATTATCTCCCAAATATCTACAGGGTGTCTGTAAAATTCTTTTCGCCTTAGGAATATGCGCTAGCGTTTTGTAAAGACTTTCACAGACACCCCGTATGAAAATATTCTAAAAATGTAAAAAATCATCTATATTTAACATAATTTTCCTAAAATTCTCCAATTCCTGTCCAATGTCTCTTGAAAACTCATTGAATTATTAATTACCTTGGTGCTAATCTGATTTATCTAATAACGTCGGCGTCGTTGTGGTTCATGCCAATCATGCCTATCTATTGATAATGGCGGACAGTACAAAAATTATTCAAACGTTTTGAGATTTTTATCAATTTTGGAGGAGTTAGAAGTTGTTTTAGTTTTATTTCACTACATTAAGTAGGTATAGTCCCAAAACAAAGAGGTATAAATAATATTTTAATAATGAAAAATACTTACCAGCATCAAATTCCCGATTTAGATTTTTAAAATTTTCACACACAAGGTCGTATCGATAATACTAGTAAACTAACCACAACTCACCACTAGACGCGAAAGGAGACACAAACGTCACGGACATCACCGCAACGTCTAACTATGTCTATCTTTTTTCTATTTCACATATACTAGTACAGATGTTGTTGCACTTATTTCTGGTATTGATATGGTATATTACTAAAATCAAGAAGTTCTTGGAATGAGATCTTGAAATTTTAAAATGAGAGAAAGGCGGTTTTAACTGAAAGAATCCGTTGCTAAAATAGTGAAACTTATATTACAAAACAAGAGTTTATATATTCTCAATTTTAAGAATTGGATTAATTATTTTCATATCTTATTATTTTAATCCAAGATAGCTTTGAATTTAAATTGTGACTTTATATGATTTTAATTTACGTGACTCATTTTTTCGCAATGAGAAATGGTATTTTTACTTTGAAAAAAATGGTATTAAAATGAATAAATCGACTAAGGAAATTTATGTTTTGTTTTAAGACTTTTAAAATATTTATAACAAAAACATGTTTTTAATATAATAGCACAGGGTTTCTAAACAAAATATTTTTTTTAAAACCATCTATGTTTTTATTTTGAAAAATCTTTTTTTTGTGTGCATTTAGTTATTAAAGGTATTTCAATAGCACCTTTTTAATGTAAAACAAAGCAGATAATAAGCACTGTTTCTTAAATTATTATTATTAGTAATAACAAAAAAGCTATAACGAAATAATAATCAAAAAATTGATAAAATGCTCAAAGCTACGCCACCGATCCATATTAGTAACAAAAATGTTAAAAAAATTAGTTTTGTCTTATTTTCGGCCAAGAAATTTTTCATTAGGCGGTATGCCATGTTTTTTAAAACATTCTGTTTAAAAGAGAAAGGCCACTCCTTAATTTATTCATACATTCATACATACACTGACTAATAACGAAATCTCGAAAATTACTTGTCCTATAAAGATAGAATATAGCAAGGAGGTAGATTATGAGTAGAAAACGTTAGCTAATTAAAGATTTTAGAAAACTTCCCCCCAAGGCTAATTGATAACGATTATAAATAATCTGTTTAACATTTTTGGGGTTACATGCCTTGAGGAGTTAAAATATATGGAAGTTGGTAATTATTCTTCTGATTCCCAGAAAAATTAAGGGTAAAAGTGTTTGTGGAACTTCTTCCCTTTTAAAAGGGGAATAAAAGTTTTAATAAAAAATTCGTCATTTCTGGACTATGAAAATGAATCCACTATATTATTTAATCCGACAAAATAGTAATATTTGCTTTGAAAGTCTAAATTGTAATTTCTATTGTGGCACTTTCTTCATAGAGATTTGATGCTCACAAAAGTGCTGGTAACTCCATCTTTGGTGGTAAAGATTTTTTCGCGATATACCGTTATTAACTACTGGTGGAGAGTAGTTTTTCCCCCCTGCCCCATTCTAACCGTGCTTAACCCGCTTATCCTCGAAAAAACGAAACGGTTTACTTACTTACTTTTAATACACTTTTTAGTATAAGTCCAAATGTAAGGTCTTTGGCGAGTTAAGAAATAAGTCAAAAAGATAAGATATAAACCTAATTTTCCCTTCAATAAGATATTAGCTGTTTTCAAGTCAACTATAACAAGTAAATCTTTTCCCCTTTAATTTAAATATAATTGCATTAATTCATCCATTTGGGAATTAATTAACAAATCGAAATATCTGCAATCCAAATAGTTGGTAAACCTTAGCAAAAAAACGTGACAAAAACCAAAACAATAGAAAAGCCGCGAATCCTTCATTATTTTAATTTGATATAACCATTATTAACGCTCCTTCCGACTAGTGGCGATAGCGGTGGATACTGGGTACAAAGTAATGACGTAGATACTGACGTCATAACACCTTCCCCGACGCTACCGCTTCTCGCCAAAATAAACCAGTATGTGGTATGTCGCCAAAATTTGTTTAGTGAGTTTCAAACAGGTAATCGTACAACCATTGAGTTTAAAACAGACACTAATAGGCATGAAACAATGCTATGCAAGCTTTTTTTGTTAGACCATCAAACATAATTATTATTTTTTTTTGATAGTCAAAGTTTAAAACAAATTAAAAATTGCGTTACGAAAGTTAATTTATTGGTATTAAATCTCGTGTGAATAAACTCCCTCTTACCACACTTCAGACATCCACGGTACGTAAGTACTTTGGCATCAGCCCTCGTGGACTGTCCCAAGATAAAAAAAAGGAAATGATTGCAAGCACAATATTATAAATATTGCCGAGTGTTTGTTATTTGGAAATAAGAAGCATTTTTGTAACACTTTTTATTGAAATCCTGCATTTCTACTGAAAGAATTACAAAGTAAAAATGTGGCTGTGTCAAGAAGCAATTTTAATGTCTTTTGTTAAAAAAAAAGAGCAATATAAAATTGGTAGAATTATCAGCTCTGGACTCCAGTTGTAAAATCTACGTGGAAAACTATTCAAAAGGTGTAACATATTACCCTTGGGTAATAAAACTTGGCTTTTGTTTCCATTCTCCATTTTAACTTACAGGGCAGGATATACTGTGACTTTATTACAAACCTCTGACGCGCGAGAAATGAATTTATCTGTAGAAGCGGCTATAATAAATTACCTTTTGTATCTTTTGTATTACAAATTTTCTTATACCTAGTGTAAAGTTCTTATGTTCAGGTAAAAAATTATATTGATGAGCTGTTAAAAGAAATAAAAATTACTTGTACTCTCTTAGATTCATAGATGATATTTCAATTAGATAAGACCATAAAATTACAAAATATTAGTGTCCGATCGACACAGGATTTTAATAGTTTTTAACTTAAAGACATTGCGGTGCAAAATTGGGGATTTGAGGGTTCTTAAAGGCGAGAAATTTAAATTTATCCATACTTTTGTTGTTGCTAGTAGAGGGCGCCAGCTACGGCCTACCCCACTTGTTTAAGATGGCATAATTTTTTAAGCTTAGTATATTGACCCGTTTATTAAAAAAGAAGTTACTAAAATTTCCTCTGCGTCAAAAATGTATACCATATTTAGGTGTCTAAGGGCAACTGTCTTCGAGATAAACGCACTTTAAAGGACGCCCCAACTTTCCCATTGAAAATGGATTTCGACCAGTTGTTTTAAAACTTTGCAAAGTAATAGTTCTCAATACACTGATCAAAGGTCTCCACGGGCACAAAACCCAAAAACCCCCCTAACCTCCCCAAAATAAGCCTTAAAGATCACTGGGAATTTGGAGACCTTTGAGGGTGATTTTCGGGAGTTAGAGTGATTTTTAGGTTTTGTGCCTGTAAGGACTTTGATCAGCGTGTTCAAAACTATTACTTTGCAATGTTTAAAAACCATTGGCCGAAACCCATTTTCCGCGGGGTCCTTTAAAGTTCGTTTATTTCGAAAACAGTTGCTCCTACAGACCTAAATGAGGTATACATTTTTGACGCAAAGGCAATTATAGTAACTTCTTTTTTAATAAATAGGTCAATATACAAAGCCTAAAAATGATGCCTTTTAAAACAAGTGGGGTAGGCCGGAAATTATTAACTTGGTGATAAGGCAAGTTTACGTTAATTGCATCATTTCGACCTAAGGAATCTGCTGTTGCTGTGTATCCCATTACTTCTGGGACACCCTGGATATATATATATATATATATATATAGGTTTAGGTTATATATATATATATATATATATATATATATATATATATATATATATATATATATATATATATATATATATATATATATATATATAGGTATATAAATAAATTAAAAAATGTTATTTGAATAATAAATAAACTATTGAAAAAAAATATTTTTTTTTCAATAGTTATTTTTTTATGACGACATGTCACAAATGACTTTGATACAAACATAATTAGGTGACATACTACTCGTATTATTAAAAATTCTTAGAATTTCTTAAGTTATTTATAGCAAAATATAAAAAACTAAATATTTTTTTAAAATATAATTTGCGTGTATTTCGATTTTCCATACTTTAAGGTATGGACAGTGCATACTATCAAAGATAATACTACTACGGATAGATGGTTCATTTAAATGGGGCATTTTGAATCAGTTCGGAGATATCAATGCTTCCGTAAATGCGAATAAAATTAAGTCGGTAACCCCTGCCCCAGCGAAACGAGGTACGAAACCATATGCGACATTGCCAATGTCTGTGCTTGTACCTTATTCGGAACACGAAGTAGCGAAAGCGGGCGGCTAAACGGATTGTGTATTTTCTAGTCGCGTTTCATCACGCCAATAGTAAACTGTCGGCAACACTGTTTAACTTTCGTTCAAGGATAGCGCGAAAATCTCTCGATGGACATCGGCTCGCGTTAGCCAAAGTCCATTAGGGGTATCAAAAATATAGCATTGAATGGTTCATCTTATCCGTAGTAGTATTATCTTTGATACTATTCTACTCACATATGATGGCAATTACTTCTTGTGAATAAAAGTTGAAATATGCTCGTAAAATAATATACTATTTAAAGTTTCTAACCTGCTTAAAAACAAACCTCTGGCAAAATAACCTTTATCATAATATTTTCATATAATACTATTATTATAAAAGGAATATCTATAACCATTATCGGATACCACTGAACAATTCCGTAAATATCAAAACAAAGTAAAATCCTAAATAAATATGATATCTAAAAGTCTTTGTGATAAGCATCTGTCCAATTCGTAGCTTCAATTCCTACAAATTTATCAGCCAAAATAAGGAAGAGGAAATACACTGATAATAATTGAACCAGTTTCGGTGAAATCGATGTGAAGGCGCCTCATAGGCGGCCCTAAGGGCGTTGTAGGTGCTTTCCGAAAGCAGGAAGTTTTGGAAGTTTTTATGTGTTTTGATATGCAGCGGCGCCGTAAATGTTTTCTTTTCTTGTAAGAGAAAACTGGGTTTTTTATTATCAAGCATTTATTTTATGTTAAATGAAAAAAAAATAAATAAACGTTATATACAGAGTGTCCCGAAATTAGTGGGTAATATTTCTAGGACCTTTGGAACTTCCCACAATATATAAGAAAAGTTTATATAAACATGCCTCAAAAAATGATCCTAAGATGGCTAAAACCTCTTAAAAAATAGACCCCAAAGTCAATATAATAATTTTTTTAAATTATTTTACTTGAAATTAAGCCTAAATTTAAAGGTCGACTTAATATACGACTTAATGATAGAGTTTTTATTATTTGGTGCTAAAAGTACAAAAATTTCACAAACAAAAAGTATGGAGCATGATATACCAGGCACATACCCTGTATGTACAGGGTCTTTGATTATATTTACGTGGCTTCTGGAGCCTTTATTTTTGAAGACAGAAAAAAATGTTTTTTATAAAAATTGTAGGTTCTTTTTCCATATTATCTTTTGAAATTATCAGTAAAAAATTATCGCAAATAAAAAATGAAAAAAAAATAGGCAACTTCAACTTTTTTAAATGGCACACCCTGTAAATTATGTGCTACAATGAAAGATATTTTTTCTGATTTCAAATATAAATACATTGATAATATTTGGAGGAACCATTTTTGAAATATTTAGGCTTAAACTAAAAATAAATTTAAAAAAATCATATTAGTAGCAAGAAAGCTATAAAAACAATAAAATTGTTTTAATAAATTTGACGTATTGGTATTGTAAAAAGTTGAAATTAATCATTTTAACTAATAAAAGTAGTTTGTATTGCTTTTTTGTCGATGGGCTATTCAGAAGAACAAAAAATCGCTATTATGCGTGTTTTTATGGTAACAATAATAATGTGACGACAGTGCAAAGGGAATATTACTTATTATATTCTTAACAACGGGTACCATCTATAGATACTATTAAATACATAGTAAGAAAGTTTATTTAACGAAAAAGCTATAAAATGAAGAAAAGGACTGCAGCACGAAATAAAAACAAAGTTTTGGATATCCTCGTTTTTTATCCTTAAAATTTTATAAATTTTATCCTTATAAATTTATGTCCGTTCAGAATCTTCCTGAACAAAACATGCAAGACCGACCTAAGTATTCATTGGAAATAGCTAGGTTTATGCAGCAGGATCCAAAAGTTTTTAAATAAAATTCTATTCATCGACAAGTCTTCCCTCACTTTAGCAGGAATGTTTAATTCCAAAAATAACATTAATATTCCAGAGAAAACCCTTACCAAATTCAGCAACATAACAATTTTTAATATATATAATTTATTAATAATTTAATCTAAAATATCTCAAAAATGATTCATTCAAATATCATCAATGTATATATATTTGAAATCAGAAAAAAAAGATCTTGAGTTGTAACGCATAATATCCAGGGTGTTTCACAAGTTGAAGTTGCCTATATTTTTCCATTTTTTTATTGCGCTATTTTTTTACTGATAATTTCAAAAGATAATATACATTTTTTTCTATCTTTAAAAATAAAGGCCTCAGAAGCCACGTAAATATAATCAAAGACCCTGTACCTTGGCTGAAATATTGGGAAATCAGCTACATGCAAGCTTAGAAAATAAACAACATTACAAAATTTAGCTGGCCTATCTTCAACAGTTCTAAAGATATAAGGCAAAAAGTAATTTTGAGGCCCAATTTTCGGGGGACTCTAGCTATCCTAGAGTGCATTTTTCGAGGCATGTTTATTAAAAACTTTTTATATATTTGGAAGTACAAAGAGCCCTTAAAATATTGCGCTTTATTTCGGAACACCCTGTATTGTCAACATACTTAAAAACACGGTGAAAATACAGTTCTAACAACCTGGGGACAAGAAATTAAATAGAAAAGTTATTTTAATGATCGCAACAATATTTTTTTGTTTTTGACAAAAAAAACGGAATATAAGGACAAGATGATGTATAACCTTTCTATATATAGTATAAAGGTATGAACACACCGAAAAAACAAACAAGAACAAACATTAGTTCTTGTTCACCTTGTTTGTATCTGTTCTTTGTTTATTGTGCGCGTTTTTTTGTATACATAGCGCAATAAAATATTTGTTTACTCTTGTTTGACCAGTTGAAAAAATTATGGATGACGACGAACAAAATTTGTTTCTCTTTAGGTATGTACACACCGAAAAAATAAACAAAACAAAACATTCGTTTTTGTTCACTTTCTTTGTATGTGTTTTTTGTTTATTGTTCGCTTTTTCTGTCTACATAGCGCAACCAAATGTTTGTTTACTCTTGTTCGACTAGTTGGAATAGTTATGGATGACCATAAAAACAAAAATTCTCTTTGATGTACCGACGTCCACTAGAACATGTGTGAACAAGAACAAACAAACGTTTGTTCGCCGTTTTAACTGTCTACACTGAAGAAAAACGTTTGTTTGCTGATGTTTGTTCTTGTTTGTTTTTTCGGTGTGAACATACCTTAATGTCCATTTGTTCTTATACAAGAAAAATTGGAATACTTAATATTAATATTAACCCATTCATTGCAAAAAAATATTCCAAAGGTATGTACACACCGAAAAAACAAACATGAACAAACATTCGTTCTTGTTCACCTTGTTTGTATGTGTTCTTTGTTTATTGTTCGCGTTATTTTGTCTACATAGCGCAATCAAATTTATGTTCACTCTCGTTGCACCAGTTGGAAAAGTTATGGATGACAACGAACAAAATTTATTTCTCTTTAGGTATGTACACACCGAAAAAAAACAAAAACAAACATTCGTTCTTGTTTACTTTCTTTGTATGTGTTTTTTGTTTATTGTTCGCTTTTTCTGTCTACATAACGTAACCAAATGTTTGTTTATTCTTGTTCGACTAGTTGGAATAGTTATGGATGACCTAAAAACAAAAATTCCCTTTGATGTACCGACGTCCACTGGAATATGTGCGAACAAGAACAAACAAACGTTGGTTCGCCGTTTTAACTGTGTACACTGAAGAAAAACGTTTGTTTGCTGATGTTTGCTGATGTTTGTTCTTGTTTGTTTTTTCGGTGTGTACATACCTTAATGTCCATTTGTTCTTATACAGGAAAAATGGAATACTTAATATTAATATTAACCCATTTATTGCAAATAAATATTCTAACAAGCAATGCATTCACAAACTGTCCATTTGGTAAAAAATATTTCTAATTTTATGTGATAATTTTCGCCTGTAGAAGTCTTCCCTTTTTCATTAAATCTTTAAATCTTTAAGGTCTGTAATAATAAACCACTTTCTACTTCACTTTAACACTTTGGACAATCCCAGGATTTAAAAAAATCTAAAAGCATAATTATGGTTTGTATTGTATACGTTTATAAATATTTAATAATTTTCTTTTGTATATGTTTGCATATGTGGATTTTATTGTTTTAAAAAACACCTATTTAATAAATATGTTTTTAAATATATGCATCCCAAACAAAATTGTTTGGGAAATAAACTTGTTACTCGTCAGACAAGCAAGAAGGGTCCGTTTCGGTCCGGAAGTGAAAAAAATCAATTGACTCGTTGGAACTTGCAGATCACCCAAAAGAGAAACCCAAAGGTGGGCTTGAGACCTGAGCACGTACGCAGTGAGCATCCATGCAGATTCGTTTGCGTTTGCGAAAAGCGTTTAAATAGGTTTATGTATATTTCGACGCACAAGCTGATCCAGTTGTTCGCAGGGTGCGTTTATAATGGAAGACGACGATGGCGAGTGCATTTATTTTAATGTATAATTTGATAATAAAGAAAGAAGCTCGTAAACGTAGACAACAGACAAAATACTTTATTACGTAACTTTTATGCACCCTGCAGTACTCGCACATAATAAAAACACGAGCAAAAACTATCCATTTTTGGCAGTGACACTAGTGAATTTATGATTTGACGTGTCACTGTTGAATGTGTCTGGTTTTATATTATTGTTACATCTGCAGGGTGCATGATAACTTACTAATATGGAAACACATTTAAGCAGATAATTCGTAAACTGTTGGCTGAAAAGAGCCCAAGCTTGCACATTGGGTACAACTCTTTGTGCTCCTCAAAATATCTAAAAAAAACATTTTGTCTAAAATATTTAGGACAGCCAATATTTTACTACTTGAAAATTTACAGGTAATCTTCTTTGTACCGCCCGGCATAGCAACACCCGATATACATATGCATGTACATACCTTTTCCAGTTTCAATGCTGGCCCTAATTTTACTTTTTTCACGGCGAAACGATCCCATGAGACTTTTTACCTTTTTTTGTGCTTCTGCACTATCTAAATTTGAATATTTAAATTATTCACAAGTGCTTGCCAAGCATCTTGTTTTTTGTTTTAGAGTAATATTCTTGGTTCCTCACATCCCATAATATAAAAATTTTTTCAAATTCTTGCAATAGAAGCAAAACTCTGGTGTTACTCCACTCCATTTTCAAATTAAACTAATTCGCCCGTTGAAGTACGTGTTCGTAGATACTCCCAACAGTCCCAACCCCGTTCAAACTGGACGTTTGCGAACCAATTAATTCTTTTTTAGCATCGCATCGAGACCGACAGCCGGCGGATCGTGCCGAAGCTATTTGCGCATAAAGCACACAGCGTGAGCGTGCGCGCATATCCTTTACCGGCATTCGCGGTGGATCTGTGCGTGGGGTCAGGTCTAAACCACCTTAAAAACCGTTTAAAATTCTTGAAACTCATCAATGTTTTCGGCAATCGGCGCCGTTTTTAAGATAGAAAAGAAA
>JAHBCN010026443.1:0-10653 GCA_019359885.1 Listronotus oregonensis | reverse complement strand
AAAAAGTTTTTTTATGCAGACTACTTCAGAGAATATTAAATTAGGTTTCCGTTACCCGTCTTGAGTAGGATAAGATTGATCGTATAATTTAGTCCTGGAATAATGTCGAGAAAATTTTTTACACATACAGGATTTGTTACTTAAAACCCTCAACGCGAATTGTTCCTACAACAAACAGAAAAAAAACAGTTTTACAGAAGTACTATATTTAATATAAATAAACCACGATATTTTGGACGGAATTTCAATCAACATGGTCGTCGCGATGGCCTTAACATAGATTACAGATAGTTTTAAAGTGTGAAAACCAAAAAGTATATTTAATATTTAGATTTTTTTATTTTTATTAAATTTATTAGTTTTGGTTAGTATAGGCGATATACGAGGTTGTTAACACGTTGACGGACACCGACGGGTATACCCGTCCAAGGTCTTAATGTTTTTAGGCGGACACTTAGGAAATACGACGGGTATACCGTCTTTATCATATTCAGCTTACGGGGCCAAACAACGGGTTCCGTCGATTTTTCCGTACAGGTATACGAGTGTCGTACTGCACATCAAAATATTTTGATTGGCTGTTTTTAAAGTGGCGTGATCTGGTCAGGTTGTCCGTTATGTATAAGCCCTTTTACCGTTTTGTTAGTATGCTTTTATTGTTCAATGGGGCGGATCTTTGGGGGTGTTTTTTTGATTTTATATCGGTTTAATAAAGTTTAGTTTTTGAAGCTTGAATTGACTGCAAAATGGACAAAAAAAAGGAAGAACAACTCTTGAAATGGTATAATGAAATTCCTAGCGACGATGAAAAATTATTTCGAAAACAATACTAATATTGAATCGAGCTCCTCTTGAAAATGAGCGCGAGGAGAGAAAGAATTATAGTGAGGATAGTGACGATTTTACCAAAGATCCCGATTATAACATAAGCAATACAGAGTCGGACTCGGGCGAAAGTTTAATGAACGGTAAGTTTTTTTACTTGTTGTACTGTATTTTAAAGAAATTTAATGTTTTAGAGGAAAATGCAGAGATGGTGGAGGGTTGCGAATCATTTAAAGAAGGTGTTAGAAAATAGCTTGAATGTAGATCGAGATGTAGATACATTTACCCAAAATAGTCCGTATCATAATACTGCAGATAATTCTGCAGGTTAGTGCTTATTTATAAGTTAGTAGAAGTAGAATAGTTTGTATAATAATATTTCTATTTATTACAGAAAGTAGAGGCATAGGAGATAGTAATGGATGGTCTGATACCCCTAAAGGATAATATCAACCTTATGTTTGATATTACTTTATCTGGACAAAACAACCATTAGAAAACTTTGATGCATTTCAAACTTTTCAAATTCTATGGTCTGAGGAAATTTGGAATCTGATATTGGAAAAAACTAATGAATATGGAAGACAGTTATTTTTCAATCAAACAGACCTAAAACAAGGTACGAAGTTTTAGAACCTTTAGGGAAATTACCTTAGATGAACGGGAAAAAGTTTTTTGGGCTTTGTTTGTTGGGAGCTCAAGTAAATGCAGAGAAATTAGGCAAATGTTCTCTTATGATCCTCTTTATTATCATCCTATTTTTCCCGCCACAATGTCGGGAAGAAGATTTGAACAGATTCTTCGATGTTTGAATTGTGCAGATGATAACAGACAAGGACGATAATTTATACAAAGTTAGTGCTCCTGTAAATCTGGTGATAAAAAACTCGCAAAATGCTTTTTTTCCCAAAGAAGCATTATCATTAGACGAATCACTGTTATTGTTTCGTGGAAGACTTAAATTTCGCGTTTATATAAAAAATAAAAAAGTAAATACGGGATTAAATTTTATGAGTGGCAGCAGCGACGGCTATGTCCTAAATATGGAAATTTATAAGGGAAAAACAATGATGATGATGCCGCACCTCTCAAAAAATTAACGATTTGTAAAAACCTTCAGAGTCCTTTTAAACAAGGGACACCATCTCTATTGGACAATTATTACAATAGTGTGGGTCTTTCGGAGGAATTCAAAACCACAAGACCCACACTACAGGAACATTACGAAGCAACAAACAGGAAATCCAAAACATATTGTCAGCAAGAAACTGGAAAAAAGGAGAGACATATGGAGTCCAAAGGCGATATTTATGTTTCCGGGAAAGATAAACGCGACGTTCTGGCAATAACCACTGGTCATCAACCGAAACTAATGGAAGTGAAAATAGGTTTGGACAAAAAGAAAAAAAACCCGTGGAAATAGCGGCTTAAATGATAACATGTCTGGTGTTGACCGGGCTGATCAAATAAAACGTATATTCCTGTCCAAGAAAGATAGTGAGGTGGCAAAAAAAAATGCTTTTCCCCCTGTTGGATATCTCCACTTGGAATGACTATTACCTTCAAAAAAAGAATCCCCACAGGAATGGTTTTTTCTTACATTTAGACAGTTTCAAAAAGACGTTTTTGGGGTTCCGACCAACGAGATTTAGATGGCAGGGACTTTATATCCCCTAAACCTTCACAAAAAAAGGAAGAGGGCCTCTATAACTACGAAAAAAAATTAATTTTATGGAAGAAATACCGTTCCAGAAACCTTTATAAAAAAAGGGGAAAAAACTACTTACGTTGCGGGAAATTTAAACGAAGGAAAAAATAAGAAAAAAAACCCTTTCTGGCTTTTCAAAACATGTGGGATAAACCCCCCTCTGTCCAGGAGCGTTTTTTTTAAATTTTCCAAATAGTGCAAATTTGCATGTTTTGTTTTAGTTCTCTTCTTAAAAACTGTGTAATGTAATATTTTTATTTTTTTAAAATTTTTTTAAAATTTTGAACGGGAAAAATTTTCAAAGACGTAAAAACCCTGTAAACCAAAGTGCTGTTTAATGGGGATGACGTCTTTTTCCCCCTTTTTTTTTCAAAAAAAAAATTTTTAAAAATATAAAACACGTTTTTCAAAAAATTTTACACCCCCCCTACTCAAATGTCCAAAAAGTTAAGTGCTTTTTTGGGGGCCAAAACCTTTTTAAAATAGTGCCCTCAACGTGTTAATTTTTTCGGTTTTTTGAAAAAAAATTTTTTTAACAACATTAAAAAACACACTAATTCAGTTTTATTGGGCTATTTACAATATTTTACGCAGGTATTAACCTTCAAAACCCATAAAGGTACATCTAGTAAGACCAGTACACGCTAAAATTAATTTATGACATAAATCAGTAATCTGTCAGTAATTCAAATTAAAATAATTGAAAAATCGTATTTAGTTACTTTCCAGTAATTGGATTACTTAAAGTTAATGACTTTCCGAAAAAGGGGAAATTTATTTGGTTATCAATTAATAGAATAATTTTAAAATTAATTGGAATTGATTTTCCAAAACTAAAATAATTCAAAAACAAAAAAAGGTTTTATTACTTATAAAGTAATTAAATTACTTTTACTAAAAATAATTCAATTACCTAAAAAAAATTTTAAATTATTTTCAAAAAAAAACAATAACTTTTTTTTTATGGAAAAACTCCCCCGTTTGGGGCCCCCGGGAAAAAATCTTGAAACCCCGGGGGTTTAAATGGGGCGAACGCCACCCCCTGGGCCAAAATATTTTCGATTGATGCTTACCGCCCCCGGTTTTTTTTTGTTTTTTTTTTATCCAAACAAAGATAGTTTTTTTTATTTTTAAAAGTACTGGTTACTGGTTTAAAATTATTCAAATATTTCTAAGTAATTTTTTTCCAAATGTAATTGAGTTATTTAACAGTTATTTAATATAAAAGGGGAAATTTTAATCACATAACGGTATTTTAAATTAAATTGGGTAATTCGATTACCTAAAGAAATTAAATTTAAAATTTTGGGAATTTAGAGAGTAATTGCTAAAATATGAATTCTTTTGAATTGATAATTGAATAACTTTTAACAAACATGCTAGTAATTGTTGATCTAATTTACACACTTAGAAGAGTAATTGTTTTTAATTGAATTACTTTTTAAAAGTAATACCGACAGCTCTGCATACTTACCTAAAATACAACAAACTTTAAGTTAAAAAAAACCTTTTAAAAATTTTACTTTTTCATTGAAACAGTAATTATATTGGGTTGACAATTTTGTAGTGTTTGTGACATTTGAAGAGAGTATTTGCTAATCTTTCAAAAATAACTTGGTTTGGCACCCTCATTCCCAAGAGATATTACAAGGGTTTCCCTTTTCTGGAAAGTCAGGGAATGTCAAATTTGAAAATTGGTCAAAAACAGGGGAAAATCAGGGAAAACTAGTTAAAACCCTGGAAAATTACAGTTTTAGATAAAAAAATAATTCCATTTCCGAACAAAACTAAAAAAAATCCCTTTGGGTTTTTCGATAAAATAATAACGTTTTTAAAAAAAATTGAAAATATTCCCGGGTCTGTCTTATCTATGGTGGGCCGTTCAGTTCGATATTAAACGAATAGTTGAGAAACAAGGATAAATCCATTCGTGCATACGTTATAAAGAAGAAAAAGAGGTAGTTTGGACCCAAGGGTGGTAAACTTAACAAAGAGTGCTGAATCCCATTTAAGCCCATACACGGTTGGTTTTCCGTAAAGAAAATAAATAAAACTTATACCTGAATAAATCGCTTAACTTTCATATGCAGGACTTTCACATAAATTGTGTCTAATTTTAATGGTCAACTTTTTTTTAAAGCATTGCAATTACTGCTTAAAGAAAATGTATAATGCAGTCACTCCATAATTCCCTTATAAAAATAAAGCCCGATTAAGTATTTATTTCGGAAGTCACATTAAATCCGTTGAGATTTGATTTCCGCCTTATACTGACAGTTATGTCGGTATAACATTTCGTATTTATGAAAACGACTACCACCACTTCGTTAAATTTTGGAAACTACATTTATATCTTGGTAGTATAAAACAGAAAAAATGGCAAGAAAATCCATTCAATTTACGTTCAATGGATATTGCAACTCAGCAGTTGTCGTGTAACAGTCGCCCAAATAAATTGACTGTTCCAAGTTACTCATAGTAAATTTATTCTTATATTTTTTTAAAGAGATTTTAAAACACTGTAAAAAGAAAGCTTTTAAGAGTTAAGGAGTATGATGCGTCTAACATAACCTCTTATAATCAAGTCAATGTCAATGCATGTCGTACACCCCGCTTTTACAGATTACCCCGGAACCGCACATTGGGGCCAGTGTTGGCGCCAAAGGCCATTTGGGTATTATTTTTAAAAGCATCCAGACATTGGTAGTTATTGAAGCCAAGCCAAGTGGTGATTGTCTTTTGGGTAGCAGGGTAATTACGTTCATTTATGTCATTTTCTTCTTCAAGTACATTCATAGGTTCATTTTGGTCAGAGGCTGCTCCAGTCTACAACAAAATGCTTTTCTGTAATTTTATATTTATTTTTTTAGAAAGATCCGACATGACGTATCCCATGGCTCCGACCCCATAGGGCATCATGGGAAAGGCCCCCGTATCGAAGCCATTCCTCGCGTCCCCTCGGTCGTGATCTACGGCCAAATTTTTTTGCCTCAGTAAAAAAAGGGCCCAAGGGGACAACAGATTTCTGTTTTTTCATCACCAGTTGTTCGGGTGAATGTTGACATGCGAAACACTTCAGCTCTCCCAACACTTTTCCCTTTTTATCCCCCCAAAAGCCACAATCGGACAACCAATCCCGTTATACTCCGGATAAAGCCCAAAGTTCGCCAAGTAGATCCTGTTTTTTGGCTGTTTTTTCCTTTATATCGATGTTAGTTTCCGCTGGGGCGAGAACTCAATCCTACATAGAGTTATTCCTTTATAAGGGGAGGACGATATCAGGTTTATTGGGGAATTTGATGCGTATTGGGGAAAATCATAATTTTCCAATAATGCGACAGTTGTCTTTTCCACTACTGTTCGATATTAGAAAGGGAAAAAAATTGCTGTTTCGTCGATGCCGTAAAAGGGAGGGATAATAAAGACCCGAAGCGCCGTTATTGGTGGATGAACCACTTCAGCACACTGGACAAGCTGATAATAAGTGCATTGGGGTTTGGGGTTTGTCGACAACCCAAAGAGTATAGGAATTTGAAAAGGGGTTTGGTATACCAATGTGATCACCCCTCCCCCATGCTGGGGGGAAACCCCCTCGGTTCGACTTGACTCACAGATTTTAAAACCCAAAGGGGGGGTTTCAGATGATTTATCTTTCTATGTTTCGGTAAAATACCCGTGTTGCGGCTTATTAATGTGATCTTCAAAAGCATCTGCTGTTCTGCTCTTTTAACTCGTTCTTACGGCTTTAGACTCAAGTCTTCGGACTGGTCGTCTTTGGGGATCTAATGCAAATCTGAGACCGAATTTATCCGCTGCTCGCCCGCTGCCTTAAATAGAAACGCTCCAACATTAGCCATTTCGGGGTTTTTTAATTGCATCAGTGGATCAGTACTAGGCAACTTGACAAGCAAGACTCAGAACCAGCCGATCGTTACACTCCAAGTTAAAAAGGCCACGACCTCCCTGGTGGCGCGGGAGGTAAATACGGGATGTTGATGAGCGCGGGTGGATGCTACGGAAAAGATATCATTTTTCGTGTGCTGATGCCCAGCTCCCCGCTCCTCTCGCGTCCATTTAAACCCACCCAAAGAATAAACAATACGGGGACTGCTAGCATGTAGGTAGCAAGGATCTTATTTATTCCGGATAATTCGTTCCCAAATTCTCCGTAAAAATCGCCTGTAATTGCTTCAAGCTCGGGGTTCACATTAACCCCTTAGTCCCCGGTTTTGGCGATTTAAAATCGATAGTTCTCGTTTTTTGTAAAAGGGGAAGTAGGCGCTATCGGCAAATGGCCTTCTAAATCGTTTCCGAACCGGCCCTTTTTAGCTTAAGTTTTGCACACTTGTCGAGGCCGAACTCCATTAACATCTATGGGTATTCGTGAACCACTTTAAGAGACTTTGTAGGGGTCGCTCGCTAGTTGCGTACAGTTTTGGTCATCCCCATAAAACAGATGGGTTTTCCCTTTTGCTCACGTCTTCCCCGGGGGTCCACAGAATATCCGCGTGTCTTTCGAAGAGACACGGATACGGGAACACGAAATACAAAATAGCAAAGGGGTGAGTGAGCACCCCGAAATACCCCCCCTTAAACGTAATGGGCTGGTAATAATTTTTTTTTCTGCAGATGTTATAGAGAACCTTGATTTAAAGTGACATCAGTCGCTCAATGCATCGGATTGGTTGGGGAACCCCTTTAAATCTTTAAAAAGATGCAACAGTAATTCGTGAGATGTTGTGTCAAACGCTTTTTTGTAGTCAATCCATGTCTATTCAGGTTGGTTTGTATTGGATTGAGTCTTTAAAGCATCTATCGATTAGGAGATTTTTTGAACCATTGATTCCCCCTTTTCCTCCCCCCTGCTCCCCTACATCAGAAGTATGGGGGCCCACTCAATGTTCTAGAAATAAAATTCTTGAAAGCCTTGTAGCAAGTATTGACAAGTGATCGGTCTATAATTTTTTTGGGAGTTTTAAATCCCCTTTTTTTATCAATATGGTTGGCCTTCAACAAACCACTCGGGGGAATTGGGTGTCCCGTTAAGCCGAATCAAAGATTCTGGCTAAATGTGGATTTTACTGGGAAATTTCTTCCACCGTAGTTGTTGATACCATCGGACCAGGTGCAAAAAAAGCTTACACCATTTTTTTCCCCCTTCCGGCGTGATTGGCACTTCATGCTGGTCAAGCTGCTTGCCCCACAATAGGCTCTAAAGTTAGTCAATGCTGGAGGTTCGTTGTAATGGGTTTGAGACCTGTCACCCTTTCCCAGAACTGTTCCACGACATTTGCGATGGGGTTTTAAATTTTGGTTTTTTTAGTCCGGAAAGCTAAAAAGGCCTTTCAATTTATTTTTTCTTTATCCCTCTACCCTTTTTTTTTAAGCTGTTGTTTAAACACCCCAAGGTCATATGCGGTCAGGCCCGCTGTTTGATGATGAGAAGACACTCTTTTAAATGTATGGTGTTTTTGGCGTAGCTTTACAGCTTTTTTCCCCGATTTTTCATGGTGAATGGTCTTTGGATAATATATATTCTAATACACTTTGTATACGTGATGCTTTTTTCCGCGTCAAATCTATTTTCTTTATTTGCTGTTTTGGGGGGTTTGGGGGCTTTTGAAGTTTTTTTGGGGAAAATTTTTTTAGTTATTATTATTTTTTGTATTAATGTTCTTTTATTATTATTTCAGATCCTTTTAACTGGGATGGTTGCCGGGGAAAGGGGTTTTAAAACGATTGGCAATTTCCACATTGTTTGGGGCTCTTGGGGGAAAAATGTGAAATTACAAGCTCCTATAAACGGTTAAATTTTTAACTTTAACACGACTTTACAAATTTTCCAGTATTTTTGGGCAGTGACTAAATTTTTATTTGCCATTTGGTACTTTGGACGGGAGTGATGGGGGGGTTTTTGGATAGCCTACTATTAAAGGGAAATGAAAATGATAAAGTTTTCCGCATCTTTTTTCACTGGGTAGAAATAGGCTGTGCCATTTTTTTTGTGTCAGATGCTCCTTCGCTTTATCAAAGAGGCTAATGAAACTTTATCCTGGTATCCCCCCTTAAAAGCAAAGATTTTTTAATCAGAACCCCCGCGCACGAGTAGTAATTGAATGTTCATTTGGAATAATCATTTTTTTAGAGGTTTGAAAACCTATGTTGCTCAACCGAAAAACAAAATTATAACTCCTTGTGTAATTTAAAACTTTTAAAAAAAGTAGAACCTGGAATTTGTACCCGAAGGATGATAAACCCATTGCCCAGGAGCAACACAATTTCCAGTGCCACGGAGAAACACCAAGGCGACCAACGAAAACGCAAGATAAAAAGGGGGGACGAATTTTAAAAACTTTTTCTTACGTAACAGACCAAACAATTTCTATCTAGATGTTTATTAATAGTAAATAGAAAAAATTTTTTTACCTCTGTTTTATTGTAAAGGGGGCATTTTTTTTTGAGTTTAGTACCCAGAAAGCTGTCCATAAACTCATAAGAAAACCCAAAGTTGGTTTAAATTCGTCTAGGTGCTCCTGAACGAATACTGTTTTTAAATTTTTTTTTTTTTTTTTTAACTCACTAAGCATATTAAAGGAAAACGACCTGTAACTTGCATGCATCGGCAACAGCGTTTCTATTTTGGGGGGGCTTTGACTGTTGGATTCCATAAAACTGGTTCCGCTTGATAAAGTTAAAAACAGAAAACGTTTTCATTTACCTATTTTCTGGGGGACATTATTTATTTTAAAATTTTTACGATGCCTTTTACTTCGCAGACAAACAAGTTGACGTTTTTTCCCCAATGTGTGGCCAATAGCAAACATTGGGAAAAAAATTTTTATTTCTAAAAAAACCAACAAGACGGCCAACTTAAGTTACCCAAAGTTGGCGCCAACACCATAAATCTGATCCTCACATTGGGCGACGTAGTTGGCCCAACTTTTGGCCCCTGTGCGCCGGCCTTAGGTTTGGCAAAACACACACACACACACCATCACAAGCATTGCAAGGAACACTCTCTCAGGACATACGCATGCCCCCCCTCAAACCCGCCCTGTGTTGAACAGGCAAAAACACTCACCTGAACCCCAGCATGTCGCTCAAGAGTGCTCACCCCACACACTCTGGTGCCTTTTACAAGGCCAAAACCTCAATACACGCTTTATAGAAAAAAAAAGGGAAAAACTACACAACGAAACATTTGCCACATGCTTAATCCTAAGGTTTATGCGAATTTCCGAGGGGATAAAGAAAGATGGCCCCTCGTCATCAAGAACGGAACCTCCGAGATCCAGGTTAACCCCGGGTAAACGTTTGCATCTGTAAGGGGCACTGAGATATAGACCTTTTCATCGTTCCTTTCGGGGAACTTTTGAATATGGAAAACCCCCCGTAAATGAAGAAACAAGCGCGATAGGATCAGCCCTTTAGAGTACGATCGGAAAAGAATAATGATGAACCAAAAAACCCCCCTGACACAAAAAGGTGAACCTACAATTTTTAGGGCGATTTTCGGCATTTGCCCAACTATAACAAGCCGTAGCATTGGCCTGATCCCAAAAACCCTGGATCGAAGGGGCCAGGAAAAAAACGGGGAAGTGGTGGTATGTTAATATATGACAAATTAACGCCAACCCAAGGGTTGCATCTACGTCAGTAACGACATGGAATGTTTCCCCTTAATAAATTTTGTTTAAGGAACCTAGCGACCGCCAAATAATTGAAGTAAAAAAGAATGCGGGGAAAAATATTATCTCTTTTGTTTATTTCCCGGGGGACTCGATGAATAACCAACGCCCATCGAATTCAAGAACCTAGTGGAATTTTTTGAGGCAAACCGATTCCCAAAGCTAGCAGTAGGCGATGTGTTGAAATATTTGATTAGTAATAACTAAGATTTACTAATCTGGGGAAACCCAACTTATTTTTTTCCCAGCAGATGCGAAATCTCGATATAACCATGGTAAGAGCGCATGTATAAAAAAATCAAAAAGGGGGTATTGAGGACCCGTGTATAAGTTCGAAATGTATTTTTTTTAGGATAATAAAGATTAAGAAAAAACCCCAAAAATGGTAGTTATGTGACTTATAAGGGTATTTATAAGGAAATTCAAATTTCG
>JAHBCN010026442.1:0-10656 GCA_019359885.1 Listronotus oregonensis | reverse complement strand
TATTTTATATATATATATATATATATATATATATATATATATATATATATATATATATATATATATAATATATATTTTTTTTTATTTCTTTTTATTATATAAAACTTAAATACTTATAGAGCTTATATTCATCAATCACTGGTATAGGAATTTTAAAGGGGGGTCATACATTTCCCAAATAGAATTAAGGAATGATCTGCAACATTTCAGTACAAATCGGTTTGGTTATATAATTTATTTTAGGTTCACTCTCATCAAACATAGTATATTAAGTCCATTAAAACCGGGCCATGTGTGTAATTTCCTTCTATATAAGAGTTTTCAAAATTTTTTTCTATACAGACTTTACATACTGCATATAATTTTTCACAAATTATAAAAAAAATTGGTCTTAATGATATATACATTGTTAAATGCCTTTTTTTATTTCACTGTTATAACTAAAATCTTTAGAGCAATAGTTAAATTTTAAAATTTTAAAATTTTTAAAAAACTTCTGGTTTATGAACTAACTCTTCAATAACTACTTCTACCAACTTTTCTTTTTCAACACTGATTTAATCAAATGTACTCCAAATAGTTTTTAAAAAACCAAAATTTCTTAACTGTTCTAGAGCACCATCAATGCACATATATCTCCGATTAAATGTATTGCACGTCACAATCCCCTCCATAACATCAAATTTTACTTGGTAATTATTAAATAGTATGCATAATAATCCTCAAAGTTTTAAATTTTTCACGGTCTTCAAAATATTGTGTCTGAATTCTGAATATTCTTGTAACAATTGTTGTTTAACCAAGTTGATGGCTTTATAAAAAATATAATAGTCTCACAGTCGCAAATACCCACACGTCCATATCCTTATACTTTTAAAAATATGGATTTGTATTGCTGGCACTAAAGATTCAACTGTTAGCCCAACTGATTTTAAAGTAATCTCCTTCCTTCCCCACCCCTTCCACAAACCCCCCTATAAAGCTCATCCCAGTAAAGTGGGGGTTCGACCAATCGGTTTCGAGGAGGTGTAGTTAGGGGGGTCGTCAATCAGGTGGAGAGGGGGGGTAGTTAGAGTGGGGGTCGTCAATCAGGTGGGGGGGAGGTGGAGTTTTAGTGGGGGTTGACCAATCAAAAAAAATGGTGGGGGGGGTTTTTCCCCCGGCCAACTATACTACTTTTATCCTTTTTTTGGGTTTGCGCTCTTTTTGGGCAAATGAAAGTTATAAATGAACGACATGTAGGTCTTACTTCAATTTTAACTTTTTTAAAGCAAATCTGTGGTATTACTGAAACCATTCAACTGAAGACATATAACTAGAAAATTAACCATTAATTATGGTGTTATGGGGCACTCTTTAACAGGAAAACATTCCCCCCTAAAAGAGTTACGTCTTCTGGATATACCTTGTATGTTATACAGGAGATTCCAGAAAATTGAAATGGATCTTGGTGACAAGTTTTGTAACTTATACGCTTCAATGCAAAAACAGGTAAAAAGAAAAGGGGGTTGCTATAAAAAAGGACGTAAGGGGAAAATAAATTCCGGAAAATGCTTTTCCTGATGGGGTTGGGTCATCGATCTTATAGTCATAATTATAATGCAGCATCTAGTGTGGTACGTTTTACTTTTTACTTATGATTCAATTAGCAGCATGGTATTCAAATTTAAAAAAGCTTTATTGTCTCAAGTTACAAATTTTCTAATTGACAAAGGATCCTAAAACTAATATAATACACAAAAATTGCGTCAGATACTTGAAATACATTTTTGTTGGCCTACCATATTACTTTATAATTGTTGTAGTCATTTGGGTTTGCGAAAATTAGAAGATAGGTGACTTATGGTGCATCTGCTGTAAAAGTTGCATGTAAAAATCATGCCGGCGTCTTGGAATTTTTTTTAAATTTTCACTTTTTGGGAACACTTTAAAGTGAAAAACATGATTTTTGAAAAAAAAAAATCGGCTAATTTGTCACTGTAAAATAAAAAATATTAACAAATTTAAAAAACTCCCCAGCATTACCTTGTAAACTATGTACAGAAATAGTGTTCAAAATTTAAAAGGACTGGTGCAGTAGTTTTGAAGTTATGAGAGGCACCGACTTTGAAAACGTTAGTTCTAGGAAACACGCTTTAAAGTTTTGAACATTCATAAGTGAGTTTTATCGGCTTACCTTACTTACCACTGTATCTTTGTTAGTTTTGATCCGATCCCTCTCAAATTTTTACACAATTTAAAAAAAAAAGGTTAAATACTAAAGTTTTAGATAATATTAAGGATATAGTTCTAAAATGTTACTTGGTATTTCACAAAATAATTATGAATTCACATCAAAAATTGGCATTAATATAAAGTAATGCAGATTAAAATGTAATAACTTAGTAACTGGTAGACCTACCATCTAAATCCAATAAACAAATATTTTACATACTTGCTTAGAGTTAAAACATGTAATTTGCTAAGATCTCTAAAAAAAATCCATCAACCTACCCAAAAATGGGCATAGCAGAAGAAGTTCTTTGTCGAAGAATAGACTAGACTGGGTTCAAAGATAGTATTTTGTACAAGAGTTTCCTTATATGGGAGAAACATTTTCTTGTCATGACTTGCAAACTAAAAGAAGTGACGTAATAAGAATAATTTTGTTTAACAAGCAAAGAGGTGGTGTAATTCGATTGTAATTATTCCATAATAGTTTTAATTGTCAATATAATACGTGTTCATAAAGGTCTATATGTAATGAATTTTTTATTATAATTAGTATGCATATGGTTTATAATAATGGGTTTTTTCAAAAAAAAAAAACAAATAATACTTAAAATAGATTTATTTAATCCAATTAAAAACAATTAATAAACTTAAGTAACTTTATAGTGAATATAATTTTTAAAATATGTGCGTATTGTAAATTTAACTAAATTTATTTAAGCAACAAATACAAACTCTGGGTTGTCTCTTTAAACTTTGATAGAGGATTCTTAAACTTATTAGTTTGATATTTTTGCCCTAACAACAAATTTTTTTTAAACAAAATTGAAGAAAAGTGTCCTAATATATCCTTGGATTCGCTTTAAAATACTGCATTTAATATTGTTAGTATACGTTTTTATTTCAGTTTTTTGACTTTTTCTCCTAGCTTCCTATTGTTTTTTCTACAAGTAGATAATCTAATTACATATTTGTTTTTAATGTCTAGATTAAGCTCCTCTCGTTCTAAGCAATCATTTAGATTGGAAAATAATTTGCTATTATCTTTCGATTGTATCTGTAAATCATTGTGACATTGTTGTAAATCGCTGAGTTAAGTTGGATATTAATTTTTTTAAATTTATTATTTCTGACGTTTTTTCTCCAATAATCGAATATGCCAATGTATTTTTTTCTTCATATAAATTTGTTTTTTTTTCTTTGTAAAAGTAGTTCAGATTCTAGTTCAATATTTAGCTTCATTAATTTTATTTGATTTGTATAATTTTGTGAACTGGTTAGGTTAATTGTGTTACCTTTACATTCTTGAAGTTTTTCCATGCACCTATCGTTCAATATCATTTCATTTTCAAATAATTCTATCTGGTTTTCAAGTTGGTTGTTACATTCTTGATATAAGGTTAGGCTTGTATTATAAAGAGTATCATAATCTTCTTTTAAAGTATTATAATATTCGTTGCAAGTAATATTTTCACTTTTACTAGAAACTATAAAATACACACCAAAAAAGCATATAAAAAGAACAAAATTAGGTATATTTAACATTTTTATTCTTGTGTAGTGCACAAACGATATTTTTAAAATGAGAAAGCAGATTATAGCAAAGTAGACAGAATTATTTTAATTCTGTCTACTTTGATTATAGTTTATTACTTTAATATTGTATACATCAGCATTCTTCGAATGTAGCCTATATTGCTTATTATTGTGAAAAAAATAATCTAAAGACTGATTACTTTACGTTTTTCGTTGTAATAACAACTGTGTTTTCTTTTCTTTAATAAAAAAAATAAAAGTTAATTTATTCAGTCCCCTAGTAGTTACTTTTATTTAAATAATCCCAACAGGTTATTTAATTGTGAATGTCCTTTTTTACTGCTTATTGTGGTCAAGTTCATTGCGATAACATTATTATATTTTGCATGTGAAGAGTGGAACCCATAAGCTAAGTGCCAAGAATTTAATTTTATACCAGAGGAAAAAAGTTTTCACAATATAAACGCAATTAATTCCAATTTTTTTCCTATTTACTTTAAAGTTTTTAAAATACATTAACAAGAAATTAGTAATCAATCTTATACGATGACCTTGAAAAATATTTAAAGCTCTTACTTACTAAAAAAAGTTAAGTGTCAATAGAGTCACTTTAAAAAAAAGGCTAAATGCCAATAGAGCCACTTCTGAAAAAAAAAGGCTATGTAACATAATATAGAAACACAAAAACATGTGCTGCCACACTAAAAAAAATGACTTGGGTTTTTAATCGTTTATTTTATACATAAGAAAAAAATGAAATAATGAACTTCGTTTTAATTAAATAGATATATTTTTTCTACTAAGGTATATACCGTAACTTAAAAGCAGGTATTATATTAAAGAAAAAATTTAAAGCTTAAATTTATAATGCATTTTTACTGACATAACTTTGTATAAAAAATCTAACAAGTCATAGTCATAACAAATATTCCTTTGCAACCTAAACAGGCTGTTGCGATACACGTGGCTTATGTTTGACACTTAACTTATTTTAATGAATGGCACATACCTTAAGCTATCATATTTTCGGATGGCACATGTCTTAAGCTATCATATTTTAGTAGGGTGACGTAGGGAAATAGTAACTTTTTTACATCGACCATTTTAGGGTAGATCCGCATAGCCACTTTGACCATTTCTAAGTAAAAATATCAAAAGTAGGAAAATGACACTAAACCGGTTTATGGGTTCCACTCTTCATGTATATAAAGTCAGTGTGTGCGATAATCCATCGCAATCAATTTGTCGTCGAACACAAAAAAAAATAATTTGGATTGTTTTTTGTTTTTCTTTTAACTTCTATATAATATTGTATATAAATAATTATTGTACATTATTTTGTATATCCAACTCTTATGTTAATTATTAAAACCTAACCATTTTACAAACATTTTGTTATCGTGACATTTTAATACCTTTTCCACTAAATAAATATCATTGTTTGACCTTTTTGCAACTTCGAGGTTTGTAGAAGCCACCCTTAATATCTTGACCGGTAGTATGACCTTAGTCAGACATTTGTTACCATAAACCACAACCAACTTTTAGAAAAGCTACATAAAATAGGCATTCGTGGAACAGCATTTGCCTGGCTGGAGGGGTTTATCAGCGAACAGATTGAGAGAGTTGTGATAGAGGGAGTGGAGTTAGATGTGCAGTCAAGCACTCTCGCCAATCCTTTTCATTGTCTTTATTAATGATATAGACGAAACATGTGACACCCCAGATCTGCTGCCTGCAATCAAAATGGTCTTCTTCTTAACGTTGAAAAGTCCTGTCAAAGAATGCACAATTGATCAAAGCCCACTAGTAAAATTAAATGGTAAAAGCATGGAGAATGTAAGATCGTTTAAACTCCTCGGGTTATACATTGATCCCAAAGTCACTTGGAGGACACATGTGGATAAATTGTGCCGCAGGCTGAGCAAAGCTTGTTATTAATTTCCAACAGAGACAGTTAATATAATAAAGACAGTTACACATAATTATGTAACTCGAGACAACCAGGAAATGCAGCTGTCATTCTCCAGGCTTGGAACCTGCCAAAACTTCCCAATTTTTATGGGTATAAAGTGCTTCAACAAAGTAAAAACATTTTCAAAAATAAAAAAAAAAACAAAAAAAAAAATCAAGAACGGCCAAAGGGATTTTCTAATAGAGGGGTACTTCTACAACACTGATGAAATTCTAAATTTTCCAATGACAAACTCTTAAAATGTACTTATCAAGAAATGTGTTGTAAACAGTGTTGTTTTTTATGTATCCAAATGACTAAATTTAGTTGTACTATTTTAATATATTTGTTACAATAGACTTTTATATTGCATATATTAAATAAGTAATTTTAAATATTTTAATTAAGAAATAAATAACTCCCGTAAAAAAAAGGGCAACTCTGACTAGTCTGATAAGCTGAAAATTTTGTAATAGATTTTAGACTTTAGAATAAATGCTTTTTGAATTTGAATTAAAAAAAGCCATTTTTCTTAAAAATGGACTTGTCCTTTTAAGTGTCACCCACAGATTTATATGTCGTCATAAATATAAACTTTTTAATATACTAGTCTTTTAAATTTAATAATGTATGCATTTGGCAATTTTATGCATAAGGTTGATTTAATGAATCTGCTATTTGTATCATAACACAGAAAGTGTTTAATTTCGTTTTTTGTGATCATTTTGTCCTCGTTTGTCTGCTTACTTGTACCGCCCAAGTGCACATACCTAGCATTTCATGGAATGTGTCTTTCATGTATTTTTGTAATCCAAGAAAAAATCCTTGTAATTTCTAAAACTATCTTCCAAGTATTTTCCAGTCCTACACTAAATTTAATTACATTGATCAGAGTGGAGTATCAAATCATTTTCTGTTAATGTTCTTTGCATGAGGTTTTATAAATTTATTTTGTTTCAGATACAAGGACAATTAAATATAGTCAAAAAAGGATGTGCGTTTTTTCATTATTTACATTAACGACAGGGAGCCTCTTCATGTGGAAGTAATTGCTCATAGCGATGAAATGTGGGAAAATTAGATGCTTTCCAAGTTACACACGTTTTATATGAACTGTATTCTTCCCCGGATTGTTGACAAAAATGGGCAGTGTTTAGATTCCAGACATACAGCACAGTTTTAATTTAAATAATAGTGAAATACTTAAATGGATTACTCCATTCTACGAAAAAGTGTCATTAATATCAAGCAGCTAATTTAAAATTATTTTTTTATACATTGAAAGGCTAAATGATATTTATTGAATATTAAAGCACTAAACCAACCATGAGACCTACCTAAATATTGACCAAGAAAATGAAAATGATGGTACACAATGTTTACAAGAGGGAATGATTCTTGACTGGACAGCTCAATCTCCTAGATAAAACTATTACATTTACCATCATCGTGTTAATTAAGCTTAAATATTACAGCACCTACACTACACTCTTCTCTACATTATTTTGGAAATAATTTTAGAACTTACTGGATATAACGTCAACTTTTATCTATCTTATCTATAGGAGGGAAATAACCTATTCTTATATTAAATTATAAAAAGAGTTTCAATACAGACCAGTATGGTTAATTTAAATTTGGCTCTATCCTAAGTAACCATACTGATTAGTTGTGATGTTTTATTTACCTAAATAAGTTTGAGAATTTTAAGTCATTTTTAAAAGGACACTTAATTGTTGATCTTCAGTACATTTTGAATTGGTTTATGAAAATGCAGATGCAGAGAAAAATCTGATTTTCTAAGAGCAACAGTTAACTTGGTATTAGGTATTCACCAATAAAAGTTTAGGAAAAAATTTTAGAAAAATGCTGTTTTTTGATGAGTTTCTATGATCAAAAGCATTATCAGATAGTTAAACTTCAATGCAATAAAACAAAAGCAAATATTACGTTTAAAGGACATAATAAGATAACCTTTGGTTGATTATTTTATGATATATCACGAACCCAAAAGTGTGATATATCATTTTAAAAAAAATTCTTTCAACAGACAAGCCGTTGCAATAAGCAACAACACTTTCTGGAGCAAGTTGACTGTGGTGTGTAAATGCCTAACAATACAAATAATTTGTTTAAGAAAAATATGTACCCCTACTTACAAACAACCTGGTGCAAATAATTGGGCAAATGCTGTTACTGTCACTTTGGTTGTGTGTTCATACTTATTACCCTAAAGGAGACCTTTATGGTGTTGTGATTTAAAAATGTAAAAGTAGTATCATTTAACCTGTTTATTTGTGCAGTACCAGGGTTGGCCTTATTTTAAGTATGATTAAAATCAGTTGATTTAAATCATGTCAACCCTGGCAAAAACTTACATTTACGCTTCAGTTGCAGTAATATAAGAGGACAAACGGCTAGGACTAGGTATTAAAAAAAAGAGTTAAGCCTTAAAGTGGGTTCCCCAAATTTTAAAAAAAATCTGTTAAATAAAGTTGAAGATATTTATCCTTTTTAGGTTAGCGCTCTTTTGGACAAATGAAAGTTATAAATGAACGACATGTAGGTCTTACTTCAATTTTAACTTTTCAATGCAACATCTGTGGTATTAGTGAAAACCATTCAACTGAAGACATATAACTAGAAAATTAACCTATTAATTATGGTGCTGTATGGGGCACTCTTTTAACAGGAAACATATACTCCCCCCCAAAAGAGATGTCTCCGGATATACCTTGTATGTTATACAGGAGATTCCAGAAAATTGAAATGGATCTTGGTGACAAGTTTACTGCTAACTTATACGCTTCAATGCAAGAAGCAGGTAGAGAAGAAAAGGAGCTTGCTATAAAAAATGGACAAGTAAGGGTAGATAACATTCCTTGGATAACTGCTTATCTTGATGGTGGTTGGAGTCATCGATCTTATAGTCATAATTATAATGCAGCATCTAGTGTGGTAAGTTTTACTTTTTACTTATGATTCAATTAGCAGCATGGTATTCAAATTTAAGAAAGCTTTATTGTCTCAAGTTACAAATTTTCTAATTGACAAAGGATCCTAAAACTAATATAATACACAAAAATTGCGTCAGATACTTGAAATACATTTTTGTTGGCCTACCATATTACTTTATAATTGTTGTAGTCATTTGGGTTTGCGAAAATTAGAAGATAGGTGACTTATGGTGCATCTGCTGTAAAAGTTGCATGTAAAAATCATGCCGGCGTCTTGGAATTTTTTTTTAAATTTTCATTTTTGGGAACACTTTAAAGTGAAAAACATGCTTTTTGCAAAAAAAAATCGGCTAATTTGTCACTGTAAAATAAAAAATATTAACAAATTTAAAAAACTCCCCAGCATTACCTCGTAAACTATGTACAGAAATAGTGTTCAAAATTTAAAAGGACTGGTGCAGTAGTTTTGAAGTTATGAGAGGCACCGACTTTGAAAACGTTAGTTGTTACTACTTCCTATCCTATTTTATTCCATACATGGAGATGGAACAAAACAAGAGGAAAGAGCACAATTTTAGGAGTATTTTTTCCTTTGCCTCTGTGCAAAGATGTTAAGGTTAGCCCCAGGGCGTAAAGGTTCGAGCACGCTAGTAATTTTTAATAGATAAAAAATTTAAGACAACTAACTCTCTAACAGTACAGGTGCAAAATAAAAGATTATAAAATTCTAAAAACAAATTTAATGGATATACCTCTATATGTACAATATATACATTTTTTTTTTTTTATTTTAACAATCTTGAAATGTTGACTACAAAACTTTATAAGAGATTTGAAATTTAATCGAAACTGACTTGAATTGGCTTTGGTGACCTTTTGGTGTAGTAGAAACCTTCTTTCCTGTGCTGAGGTCGTGGTTGATGAACTCCTCAACAAGTACGTCCCCGAAAGCTGGGGATGACGTCCCCGACGCGGCCGTGGAGGTTGTTGTTCACAGCAGTTTTAAAAAAAAAAACGAAGGAGATCGGTACCCGGTTTTTCGGTATAGGTCTTGAATTTATGTCTTATGGTTTCAAAAAAATTAAACTTGACAGCTCTGATTTTAAAAATTTTCCTTTATGAAAACATTTCTTTTTTTTTTGCAAAAAAAAAAAAAAACCTTGAGTAATGAAAATAAAATAAAAAATTCGTTTTTAAATTTAGACGAGGAAATATATTACAATTGCTTCAAAAAAAATTTAAAAAAAAATTTCCAGGACTTTCCTAGAACTTTATTTAGGTATTTCAAAAAAAAAATTTAAAAAATTAATTCTAAGCAAACAATTTAAAAAACAAACTTCCAGGGCTTTCCCGGAACTTTATTTAAGTATTTAAAAAAATTAACAAAATTTCAATTGCACAAAAAAAAAGATTTTATAAAAAAAAATTGCATCAAGCAAACAAAAAAAAAATTTAAAAATAAACTTCCGGGCTTTCCGGAACTTATTTTATTTAAAAAAAAATTTAAAAAGTATATGTTAATTTAAACACAACTTGCATAAACATAAGGTGCGGGGAAAAAAGTTTTTCTATACAAACTAGATGCAATTTGGCCTTTTTTTTTTCGACACCTCCCTGAATATATAAACGGCCCCCCTCTCAACTTCTTGCTAATTTACAACACGGCGCAAAATCTGTCCTTAACAAGACATTTTAAGGCTCCGTACTACACAGTACAAAAATCAATAACAGCAGTGGAAACGCTATATCCTAGCCCTTCCACGGTAAGATATAATAAGGTAAGGCAAAATATTGTGGCTTCACAATATTTTCCAAAAAATGATTTATTTATTCCCTTAAAAAAAAAAATTAAACCCCCCTTTAATTAAAAATAATTGGACCGCTATGAATTGAACCCCACAGGACTTGAGTCAAAAAAAAAAAATCCTTCGCACCTATTCAAAAAAAAAAAAAATTGATACTAATTTTGACTCACCTTTTTTACTTTGACTCTCCTGG
>JAHBCN010026441.1:0-10600 GCA_019359885.1 Listronotus oregonensis | reverse complement strand
AAATTAGAAAAATCGTTGGAATTCTGAAGGGACTTTCTGAAAAAAATAATATATTTTGTAATATCTTTGTTTTTACGTGTCTCATTATTTTCCTTAAAATAAACCCAATTTCAAAAGGAAAAAAATGGTCTTAAACTTAGACGATTTTTTCATATAAAAATTTTTTTTTAATTTTTGAACTGATTTTTTTTTTTTTAAAAGGATGAAATTTTAAAATTTTCTGAGCTCTCGAGCCCCCTTGTTTTTTTGCCCCCCCCGGGGGGCCCCTCGCGCCACTTTATTTTCCCTGGATATTAATATAAAAAATCCAAGATGCGACCGACAATTATTTATAACAACTTTCAATAAAGTCATATGGACCAACGTGATTGCCAACATCCAAGAAATGGCCCCAAACAGAAAAAGTAGATTAATTTCAAAACAAAAAAAGATGGTTAACTTTGGGTTTTTTTTTATACCTTATATACAGTAAATCCCCCCGTACTGGAAAACATGGACCCCCTGGACTTTTGGATAACCCCAATTTTAAAATACCAATAATTTTTGTGGTTTGCATTTAATTTTCCCCTCTCGTTTCCTTGTTGGTTTTTGAATGGGTGATAAATTCGGAAAAATTATCTGCCCAGTTTAGTTGTGTACTCCGTTTTTATTTTCGTTAGGGATGCAGTGTTTGTAGGCAAGTAACAAGGCCTGCTGCTTCAATCGACTTCGATCTATTTTTTTATAAGCCAAAATTTAAAATTAGTTGCACAGACCCAACGTTTCTCCTTTAAAAAAACCAAACTTTTTTTCTAATAAAAAAAATAATTTTTTCTAATAAATAATGAAACGTAGAAGATATTCTTAAAAATAATTTAATTGCATTTAAAATAAAAAAAAAAACTTTTCAAGTTATCAAAGATGTCAAAAAACCCCCTTCTTGACCAAAAAATTCCCAAGTTTAAAAAAACGCCTTCGCATTTGCTAGAATTTAAAAGGGGAATAACCCTAAAAGAATTCTCAATTTGTAATTGTAATTTTTGTGATTAATAGCCCTATTCTCTAAAAACCTAAATTTCTGTTTTACGTGACCCCAGAGAAAATATCGTTGGGGGAGACCATAAATAAATTCATTTATCAGTAAAAACAATGTTTCTTTAAAAGCATTGTTTTTTTTTATTTCCATTAATTTTAAAAAAATTTTTTTTAAAAATATCAGGGTTTTTTGGGGTTTTTTTTACTTTTAGGGGGGGGAAAAATTTTTTTTAACCTCTGATCTTTGCAAAATCAACCTGTTCTCAATTTATTAATGGAAACTGGGATTTTTTAACACACTACCTAATTTCTTTCATTTTTTTTTCCCCGGGTTTTTTTGGGGGGACTATCATTTTATGTTTTCTTGGGGGTTTAAAAAACCAAATGTCAGAAAGTTTTTAATATCGGGGAAATAGTAAATCGTGGGAGTCGGCAGTTTTTAAAAAAATTAATAAATAATTCCTAATTCCCCAAAGGGTTTCCCCCTATCCATTCTTTTTTTTTCTTTTCAGTTCGTAAACATCCATTTCTAATAATAATTATTTTATTAAAAAATTTTTGGGCTAAAAATTCGCACTGTCCCTTTTTGGCGTTCGATACTAAAATTTGCTGGAAGATTTTGATCGATAAGCAATGCGTGCGGCTTTTAGGTACACAAAATCGCAAGATTGTCCCATGTTCGCAGTACTCGCCTTTTCTTAGAAAAATTTTTCATTACAAAAAAAATTTTAGGCTGGTCGGGAAAAAGTTGTGTCAAAAAAAATTGCCTACCGAAATTTTTTTATTTTGATTAAAACTCCTTTGAATGGTAAAACATTTTACCTATCCATGTACACTAATTTTAAAAAAAAAAAAAAATATTAAAAAAATTGTTTAATTGATTGCCGACCGTTGGTTTTTACTTTTTAATATAAAAAAAAAAAAAATCTTTTTTTTCTTATTTCATTACCCCCTTTTTAAAACTTTGCCGCTTGGGCTAAAATTTTAATTTAAAAATCAAAGTTATTTTTTTTTTTTGTTTGGTGTTAAAAAATTTGTCTTACCCCTTCTTTTAATTTTCGTTAAATCTTTTATCAGAATTTGTGTATATTGTATTAAAGAAAACATTTTTAGAAAATAACGTTTTTTTTTTTTATTTATATCTGGTTAGAAAATCATCTAGATACAAAAATTTTTTAAACAGTAAATATTAATAAAATTTTCCGGTTATATGATTCTATTTGCCTTGAGGCCTATTTGTTAAAAAAAAATTTTTCCCTTTTTTACACTTTTTTTAAGTGCTTTTATGGAATACATTTTAGAAATAAATATCATAAATTTTAAAATAATGTTAAATATTTTTGAAAAAAAAAAACCCTTTTTTGTCAATTAACTGTTTCTTTTAAATAAACAATTTACGTTTATCATTTTTCTCACCTGAAAACTTTTCTGAAAGATTTAAATTAAAAAAATTCGCCCTGTTATACCATCTTCAAATCCTTAAACCTTAGTTTATTTCCATAGAATTTCCCCTTAACCCTTCAACACCTTTCGAAAACTAGGAACTATTGAAATCATTTTTTTTGGGTCTTCGATAACCGTAAAACTTGGGTATAAATTCAATTTTAAATTAAACTTTCAACTCAGTTTAGCCTCTTCTCTTCATAGATGGTTTATTATCAAAAACCCCTTTTTAATTCAAAAATATTTAAATAAAAATTATGTAAAAAGGCATACCGATATCTAATAAGAAAAAAGGGACTCTTGATATATTTCTATTTATAACAATTCTATTTTTCCTTCAAATAATGGATGATTACCCACATGGGGGGGTAAAATTTTTTTTTTTTTTAAAAGTTTAAATATTTATCGATCTCAGTAACTAAAGGGTATTCCTAAGAGGTTTCGAATTTTTTATTTCTCTCTTCTTATCTCAATTTTTTTTTTGGTAATTCGGATTTTATTGCATTGGGAATTCAGTACAATTTTAACAATGGAGGGTATCTGTAAAACAACGTGTTTACATTATAAAGTTTTTCAAAATGGGTTTTTGGGGGCCACATATCGGCGTTCGGGATTTTTGGTGTCCCAAATCCCCCTCAAAGCAACTATTCCAAAATAGTGCAAAAATTTAAATCGGATCTTTCAAGATTTAAAAAAAAAATACGGGAACCCCAGTTGGTTCCGTTGAGAATATTCACTTTGGGGGAAAAATTGGCGAAAATCCACAAATGTCTTTGAAAAACGTTCAAAACATTTGGATCGCAGAACTTCAACGTGGCAATTTTTGAAAAAATTTAGGTCTGCATCCCTTTAAAAAATTTAAATTACTCACCGCTAAACCACACGATCATGGACCGTCGTGCTTTTTTGCAATTGGTCCCAAGGGAAGGCAGAGGACAATAATTTTTGCAATAAAATCTTTTTAGTGACGAGGCTCACTTCCATTTAAACGGTTATGTAAATAAACAAAAATTTTGTATCTGGGAAAAAAACCTAGACAGACACGAACAGCCAATGCATGCTCAACTGTAACATTGGTGCTTTTTTGGGTGGGGGTATAATTGGTCCGTATTTCTTTGAAAATGGACGAACAACTTTACAGTAAACGGAGAGCGACGGGAAAGATGATTGATGTTTTTAGGGGCGAGATAAGGGGGATGGATGTGACAATATATTTTTTAAACAAGATGGGGGCGCCACCCGAAACATTGGTTTATTTAAAGGTTTGAAAGGAGGATTATCCCCGGGAAAGGGGGCAAAATTTGGGCCCCCAAAATCTTGACTTGATCCGCTAGATTTTTTTGGGGGCTATGTAAAAAACAAGCTTACGAAAAAACCAAACCCTTCAAGTTTAAAAAAAGAAAAATTTTGGCATAACTCCAGAAATGTGTTTAGAAAAAAAAAGGGAAAAATTTTAACAAAAAATTCTGTCAGAGAATCGTGGTGGTCATTTAATGGTATTCCTATATTTAATGTTCGCTACCCAAAAAATAAATTTCAAATTGTTATAAAACTTTCATTTTATTGTTACCAATATTCGAAACCTCTTATTGGAACCCCTTAAAAACAAGCTCTAAGCCAGGGAATCCCCAAAAAATTGGAAGACCTGGGAGAAAGAAAAGGGAAGCTTCTGTGGGCAACGGGATTTCGGGAATGAGGGCAACAAAAGAATGAGCTAACGAGACGGGGATCATGCCCCTATTTGAACCAGACCTGCCCGGGTGACCAAAATCCGCACAGGGGGAAACTGGGAAAAGGGTCCAAAAAACAAAATCTGCCCAGCATTTGAAAAACTTAAAAAAGGGTTTTGAAAGGGCTCATCCAAAAGAACGAAGGAAAACTACTCCAACAAAATAGGAAAATCTTTGCTCAATGGGCGCTAACATGGCACGATAACCAAGGGGACCCCCTTAAGATGGCTCATACAATGGGGCCCCGGTGCAGAATGGGACGAGGGGGAAAAAAACCTCAGATACTTTCGAATGTGAAGCGTTGAATCACAAAAGACAGGCATTATTTGAGCAACTAAAAATGAGCCCCAAAAAATAAATAACCCAACAATGGGGGTATACAGACTTGGGAAGAAAAAGACTAGTGGGAGAATTGGAAAAGGGAAGGCACAAAACCCCCGGGGCTGCACTGCCTACGGTATAAATCAAAAAAAAAACTTTGGGGGTTTTCCGTACAACGAATCATTATTTAACTCCCCCTTTTAAAACCCTGAATCCCAATAAACCTTTCCTCATATTCTGGGGATGCTCAACCCAATTTTTTGTGGACGATTTTTTTATTTATAATAACCAACCCCTCAGTTTTGTCTTTTTCTGTTTTGACTTTTTTCAACAGAGAAAATGAACGAAAACCTGATTGAATCAGAAAGTGAACGAATCAGGGCTGGTCTATCGGGTTTTATTTTTTATTTTTGATCGTCAGGCGGTGGCGTATTTTTTTAGAGGTTGGGCGTAGTTTATTTTTTGGGATTTGTAATTTGTTTAAATGTTGGTTTTTTTTTAAATTTAATTTTAAAAAGGTAAGTTTTTAGATTACATTTTAAAAACCATGGTTGGCGTTGTTTTGTCTGAAAAGTTACAAAAAAATCCGTTTTGATATTAATATACTTAATTTAGGGCCTTTATTTTAATTGGGGGAAATTTAAATTACATTTAAATTAAAACGAATAGAATTGCAAAAATAGTGTCTTTTTTTTAAAGTTTTTTTTTCAAAACTAGATCCAATCATTTCAGTCTTCAAAAACAGGGTTTTCCCGTAGTAATTTTTTCGTGGTTCTATTTTTTTTTTTTTAATTTTTATTTTTTATCTTGGGATACCCCGGGCTGATCCTAATACTAACGCCGGGGTGTCTTAAGTGTGGTGAGGGATTTTTTTCCCAACGGAACTTAAATTTTTTTGGTTGGGGGAGAAAAACTTCTCGGGCAGAAGGTTCCATGTCTTGACACTCTGGGGATAAAAAGAAAAAGGGGAAGTTCGGGGCCTCTCCCTGAACAAAAGGATGCAAAAGTTACTACTTTTTTGGGGCTGCCGAGAAAAATTATTCGGGAAAATTTTCATGAGCAGAAGCCGTGAAAATACCTAAAAAAGGCGACAGACCCTACAGCTCGACGGGGGGGGAAGCCTTTCTGTAGGGTGGATCTTTAAAAAAGAAAGGCTCTTCTTTGAAGGGGTAGAATCCAAATTTGGGGGACGCCTTCCCCCAGACATGACAACAATTTTCCCAAAAAAATCTGATTTGGATCATACAAAAGGACAGATTGGAAAAAAAAATTTTCGGTAAGTTTGAGGTCGTGAAAAAATGTATCTGCATTTTCCTGCGCTTGTTTTCCCTAAATTAATGGTGGCAAAAATTGAATCTAAGTGGGGGTACTATCGTAGCAAAACTATAAAATTGAAAAAAATCGTTTTTAAAAAACACTGGGGTTCCACACTGACCCCGGGCCCCCTTAATTTTTGGGAAAAGCTGAAGGAATGACCATCTCCCCAATATATACGTCATTGGAAAATGGAAAGCCAAATGCAGAGCTTGGTGGAAGACCGTAAAAAGGAAGTTTGTTAAAACCCCCAATGCCAACCCGATCGAAAGCTTTGGATATTAAGAGCAACGATCTGGGGGTTTACCAAGAAACTCAAGGGGGTTTTCCGTTTGTGAAAAAGGAAAAAATCAGCTGTGGATATACTGTGACGAACCATATTGTCTTCATTTAAAATCTTATGTATAGGTGTTCATTTTATTTTACTGAGGTAGTTATTTAAATAAAATTTCTCTTCCTTAAACTTGGTTCTTTGAAACCGTAAGGGAAAAAATTTTTTTTCCTCTATTCTTTTTTGTGGCCTAAGAATTATTTTATGACTTTATTTTTTTAAATTTGCTATTTCTGGATGGGGGTTCTTCTATATGTGTGATATTAGGCTACTTTCAATTTTTAAATTTAATTTACTGTAATGTTCATTCTCGGGGCTTGGTTTGTCGGTATGGGGGCAAAAAATTCATTATTTTTTTTTTCCCCGTGAAAGTGGCCCTTTTTTAAATTTCTATGGCCAATAAAACTGTACTCAATTTTTTTCTTGGACTTAATATAATTTTTTTTTAAATATATTTTCAAATTTTTTTAAAAATTTCATTTTTAAATGTCTCCTACAAAAATAATAAATCAATTTTATATTCGTCCCCTGTTCTTCCACATCAACATTTATTTTTCTTGGGGAAACCTTTGGTTTTTTTTTGACGGGTGAACCCGTTTTAAAAAAAAATTTTTAAAACATCATTTTATGCAATTTTTTTTCCCATTTAAACCTACCTGCCTACCATAGCAAATTTGTGAAATAATTTTATCATTCCAATTACGTGTCCTAGGGTTTTTTTTAAACCACCAAGTTGATGCATATCTTTAATTAATAATTTGATTAAATTAATTCCCCTTGGGGGCCCCTTAGCTCCCCCTTGCGATTTATTACAACATTTTTAAAATGGGCGCGTGCGCGAAATATAGGGGAAAAATGAAAAAGTTAAATCAGGGGTTATTCAATTTAACAGATTAAATAACTGATTCTTTACAGTTAAATTGCTTTTGGGAAAATTTAGAAAATTTTGTAAGAAATTTTAAGATGCAAGCGGCGAAATTTTTAAAATTTAAAAAAATTTTTTGAGATTTTTTAAAAAAAACTGAAAGGTAAAATCCTATAAAGCTCTTAACAAACTTTTTTGGTATTTTTTTTTTAACCCCCCGGGGAAAAACAATTTTATGGCAGCTTTTATTTACAAAACAATTAGGGGGTTTGGTTTCTCTATATCAAATCTACTTTGTTTTTTTATAGCCCGCCATAAATTGCATTTTAAACCCTGACCATAAAACCCCTTTTCATTGATGCATAACAAGGAAAATACTTTTAAGCTAACAAACAAATTAAATACCCCCAAAACCCCAATTTTTTTTATTAGGCTTTGGTGGTCATCATAATATACAAATTTTTTTAAATTTTAATAAAACTATTTAATCAGTCATCACAAGATCCCAAAAAAAATATTAATAACCCCAAAAATATACAAAAAAACGTCCTAGTTTTTCCCCCGGGGACCACGGTATTCCTAGTAATTTCGGCGCCCTGAATTCAAAAATCCGGGTCAGTTTTTCCATTATTCAGGAAAACAAGATTTCGGGTCTTAAAGAGATCCCAAAATGGTGATTTTTTGGGAAAAATGGCCCTGGTTCAACTTCTGGAGCGACCTTGACGGGTCCCTTTAAACTCATGGAAACCTTTATGGACATTGGGGAAGAAGCTCTGAATCCGGGGGCCGGCCCGGGAAAGGGGTGACTCTAGAGATTTGAGTTTACAAATTAAATTTCCTCGCTAAGACGTTTTTTTAACCCCGGGTTTGATTTTGAGTTAATCGCGGTTAACCCGGAATGATTCAAGACCCAAAAGAAAACCAGCGTAGGCCTAGTCTCACCACGGGGGTACAAATTTACTCTGGGGTCTTCATCTGCATAAATTTGCATTTCTTACTTAAACTTAAAGTTAAGTTTTGCTCTGGCTGGATAGCGGTCGACCTGCAGAAACCCTGGTCGGTACGGGAAATCTCAGGTGAAAATTAAAATGGAGTTGTTCCGTCGAGAGAGCCCAAAAGGTTTGCGACTTTTCCACTTTTCTACTAAAAAATTTTGACAAGGGATTTCTTAAACCCAACCAACTCGATTTTCCACTTATACGTAGGGGTAGTTTTCGTCCTAGAGGGTGAATTTTAGTAGGAAAAAAACCATTTAAATCTTAAATTTGGGTGGAGCTTGGAATCCCATGGTTGATCATCTGGCATCCGAAATCCATCTTCCCCCTTTTGGGGGGGTTTGTTTTTCGCCTCGGGGAAACCCTAGACGTGTAGGGCCATTTCTAAGGCGGGATTTGGATTCGAGGTCGAAAAATACATGGGAATATGATGGTCCGGCCCATAGACTTCGACCTTTCTTTGTGGGGCTGTGATCCAAAATCTTGTTTTCTTGATGTGATGGGTAAAAATTGACCCCGTATTCGGATTTAGGGCGCCAAAAAACCCCCGGGAAAACCATGGTTCAGTCAAAAAAAAAGGATTTTTTTTTTAAAAAAGGGGAATTTTGGGGTTAAAATATTTAACTTTAAATTTAAAATTTCTGGTAAAATTTTTTAAAAAAAGAATTTATGTTAAAAAAACGCACCTCTGCGAACATAGGAAGGGGGCCCGGACGATTTTTTGGGGGGGAAACCCCAAATTTTAAAATACCAATAATAATTTTTGCCATTTCTTTTTCTCGTTTCCTTAAGGGGGGATCTTTGGTTGGGACTGGTGAGGGTGGGGGGTAAATTGGGTTTTTTGCCCAGTTTAGTTGTGTTTGTTTTTATTTTTCAAATTTTGGGGGTGCGTGTTTGTAAAATAAAAGTGCCCCATTAAAAATTTAAACCCACTTCGATCTGATTTTTTTAAAAAAATAAAAATTTTTAATTAGTTCCCCCGAGACCGAAAAATTTTCTGGGGGGGTTTAAAACCAAACATTTTAAAAAAAAAAAAAATTTGTTCTAATAAAAATGAAACATAGAAAAATAAACAAGAAAATAATTTAATGGCATTCATAAAAAAAAAAAACTCTTTAAAAATTATCAAAAAAAAATGCTCAAATAAACCCCCTTTTGAAACCAAAAAAATTAAAAATTTTCAAAAAAACCCTTCTACTTTTCCCAGAATTTTAAGGGGAATAACCCCAAAAATTCTCAATTTGTAATTGTAATTTTTGTAGATTAATAAACCCTATTTTTGGAAACCTTTAAAATTTTTGATTTTTTCGTGACCCCAGAGGGAAAAAAACGTTGGGGGAGACCATGGAAAAAGGGGGAAAAGTCGAATTTTTCAGAAAAAAAAAAAGTTTCTTATAAAATTTTTTTTTTTTTTTTTCATTTTTCCCTTACATTTTAAAAAAATTTATTTGTCTAAAATGATCATCAGGGTTAATTTGGGGGTTTTTTTTTATTTTTTAGGAGCGGGATAAATTTTTTCCCCACTCTTTTCCCCCCCTTTTTTAAAAACAACCTTTCCAATTTTTTTAATGGGGAAAAAATAGGATTTTTTTAATAACATTTCCCCTACCATAATTTCTTTCATTTTTTTCCCTTTCCGGTTTTTTTTTTTTGGGGGACCCATCATGTTTATGTTTTCTTGGGGTTAAACAACCAAATGTCAGAAAAATTTTTTTTTCGGTAAATAGTGGAAATCGTGGGGTTCCAGTTATAAATAAATTAATAAATAATTCCCCCCTTCCCCCAACAGGATTTCCACGGTGATACCTTTTAAATTTTTAATTTTCTTTTCAGTTCGTAAACTTTTTTATTCTAATAATAATTATTTTAAAAAAAACTTTTTGGTCGTAAATATTCGACCTGTACAAAAATTTCTTCGAGCGTTCGACCCAAAAAATTTTTTTAGAAATAAAAATTTAATTTTTTCCCGGAAGATTAGTCGATAAGCAATGCGTGCGGCTTTTTAGGGGTTTCCAAAAATCCAAGTTGTCCCCCGTTCGCAAATACCCCCTTTCCCGAATCATTACAAAAAATAATATAAAAAATATTTTTAATTAATGCTACATCAAACATTCATGGATTCCATAGTTACCAAAATACGTTTTTGCCTCTAAAAAAGACATAATAATCAAAAAAAACATTACCTGGTAAAGGTTTTTTTTATGACTGGTAAATTTTTTTTCCCCCGATTTTATTAGATTTATCTGTTTTATCTATGTATTTTTAAAGAATCTTTTTTTTTTTCCCCAAAAACGGGGGGGGCATTTAAAAAAAAATTTGTATAGGGGTCAAGAGCCAATGACAATACAAATTTTATTATTTTTTCCAAAAACCTGACTAGGATCATCAGAATAAAAAAAAAAAAAAATCCTTTCTTAAAATGAAAAAATTGGTTCGAAAAAAAAGGGGCCCCAAAATTTACAAAATCCCGAGGGGGTCAAAATTTTTGGGGATAAAAAAAAAAGAAATAAAGGGTTTAAAGATTTTTTCTTTCTATTACTAATTGGTTTCTCCCCCTCATTTTCTCTAAGTGGCTCTTAAATTTTTT
>JAHBCN010026440.1:0-10620 GCA_019359885.1 Listronotus oregonensis | reverse complement strand
AGGCAACTGTTTAACCTTTAACTATCTGTAAACTTCTTATCTCTGTGAAATGAAAAACTAAACTGGCCCGTGCGGTTTTTTCCTCGCGTTTTTTATAGAAAAATTGGAAAAAGAATGGAAAGTCTGGAAAAGTCTAGAATTAGCTGGAAGGATTCTTTTACTACAGGATGTAAAAAAGTGAAAAAAGGATGTCTCCAGCGCCCGGGGGAAATAACCCCTTAAATTCAAAAAAGGGAAAAAACTAAGGTAACCTATTTTAAATAAATTATTAACCTAAATAAAATAAAAAAAACCCCTTTTTATATTTCTAATAACAAAACATAACTGAAGTCTGTAACAATCCCCCAAGTCGTCCATACAGAAGCGACACGGACAATTTTGATGGTTTAGTAATTATGGTTCATATCCCATTGCCCCATTACCAAATATTTTTAAAACCCAAATTGACAGTTTTTACTGACAAAAAAATAACAATTTATATAGATAATCTGTGGAAAAATAATTGTTTACATTCAACGACAACTTAATTTTATTGTTTTTTAAGTTTTGATAAAAAAAAACTAATACCCACATAAATAAGGGCTAATAAAAAAAATTTGGATTTTTATTTTGCTATACTTTTTTAAATTCTCGTGCGGTCAAGAACTATCACTTTTTGTTTTCCAAAACATGAATCTAGGTATGAACCAATACTAAATTAAATGAATATAAATTATTAACTTGTACGTCTTTTGAATTTTTTTTTAATTATAGGTAAAATTTTTTAAATGTAAAAATTATTTAAAAAAATTTATTAAATACTCTTAAATTTTTAAAAAATTTAAAGTTTGTTTAAATAGATTAGTAATTAAGTTCAATTTTAAAGGACCAATGATTTTGTTTTAGATGTGTAATTTGGGAAAAGGGGTTTGCAATAAAGAAGACTTGTTTGAAAAAGGGGCCTGAAATTTTTAACAAAAAAATACCCATAAAATATGTGAAAAACGCTGAAGATAAGTACATAACTAAAGGTGCTTAAGGTAGTAAAATTTATTTCCCAACCTGTCACAACTTTTTTTTTAGCCATTTGCCGAAAAGATCTGCTGATGGAACATACAAATCGAACCCACTTGCTAAGACTTTTATGATCATGGGACAGAAAACTTCAATCCAATCAAAAAGGTTTTTTTTTTTTTTGAATTTTTGGCCCCATTTTTTTAAAAATTGTTTATCTTGTTTTAAAACATACTTGATACATTGCTTAAAAAAAAACTCAAAAAAGTTTAATTTTATTTTTAAAAAACAATTTCAAACTGCCAAAACTTTTTAGTAGTTTTCAACTATTCTATGGATAGAAGGGAAAAAAAAAGACAGTAAAATTGACATTGTCATCCCAGCTAAATTTGGTTACAGAGGGGAAAAAAACTTTCTTCCGTATGTATCGGAATATGTAGTACGAGTCATAAAAGTATGTAAAAAAAATAATTTGGGAACCCCCCTTTAAATTTAAATTAACTAAATGCGATGTTAAATGGTCATATTTGTCTTTCATCTTAGACCATTGTAATAAATGTAACTGATAAAAAAAGTGCCGATTAAAAAAAAATCAGCTTATTATTTTTAATAAACTTCTTGCCATTCAAATTTCTATAAAACTTTGGCTTGGTATTATTGCCCTTTTGGGCCTATTTTTAACCATTTCTTTAGTTGCACTTTAAAGGATGCATGTAAGTGGTCCCCCAAATAAAATTTTTTTGGTATGTGACAAATATTGTTTTAAAAATTTTTTTCTTAAAATAAAAAAAAAAAAGGGTATTCTGGTATTTGTCAGAATTTTTTTTAAGGGGAATTTTTTAAACAAATGCTGTTAAAAAGTTTATTAAGAATTTCTTAGTTTGAAGAATAGGCTTTTTTTCTCCAAAAGCAAATAAAATATGCAAAAAAAATGCAGTACTTTTGAAAAAACTGTCTGAAACTCCCGAAAAAATCATTCACAGTAGTATTTAAAACTCATAAAATAATGAAACCCTATAGATTTATTGTAATTTTTATAGATATCAATTATAAAACACCATTTTAAAAATTTTAAATAAAATTTTTTTGAAATATCTCTATCTATTTAGGTATTGTTGTGCCCGGGTTTTAATGTACAGAATTTAAAGCCCATACGGCTAGGTCGCTTTGTCGCGGGTAAAAAATCGCCCCCTAAGATTAACATTGAATAATGGGGTGATGTCCAAAAATTATCGTAACGCGAGTTCTCTTAAAAATAGGAAATTTTAAAAACAAATCGGGTTTTTATGATCGTACCACGCGTCAGATTGAGTATTATAAAAAAATTAAAGCTGATCTAACTCAAAGACAAAGAAAGGGTGAAACAAACTGTAAAATTAAATATATAAACGATGTACCAAGAATAGTGAATTTAAAAAAAAAAGCCCGGCAATGCGCAGTTGGTGTGCGCATACCAGAATGTACGTGGACTTAATTCTAAGACTGAAACATTTTCGGTTAGCGAAGGTAAAGTGTTATTGCACTGAGAAAAACCGGTTAAAGAAGACGTTCATAGCACGGGTTGTTTCCAAATTATGATTTATCAAAAGGATCAAAATTTTTGGTTTTTGGGCCCGTGGTGGGGTGTATTATTAGCATTTAAAAATTATATTAAGTCTCAGGTGATAGATCTTAATTTTGATAATAATTTTCCAAGCATTGATATGTTGTTTTTAAGTTTTTTTTCAACACAAAACTTTGTTTATTTTACTATTATATATACCTCCATCTACACCTGGCGATACGTTTCAGTTTTTTTTTGAAAATCTAGAGCAACTAATGTTTACAAGCAGAAAATTAATTTTTTGGGGAGACTTTAATGTCCGTTTCTGTTTAAAAATTACAATGACGCCAAAATTTTTTTCAACTTTATAATTTTTTTAATTTAGAACAGTGTAATAAAATATTAAATAACATAATGATTGTTGGTTTTGGGTGTTTTGGGGGTGGAGTGTATGATAGAGAAAATTCTGCCCCTGGTTCCCGGGGATCCCTATCCCCCGGCTTTAGTGCTTACTTTAGACAGTCGGGGAGTCAAACAACGCGAACTTTTGCCAAATATTAGGAAAAAAGCTATAACTTTCAAAGGTGACTTTCGTTCCCTATAAATCTACAGACAGTTGGAGATTTCTGGAAGAATTTCAGGACGCGGAATTACTCTTGAAAGTTTTATAAAAAAACTGTATACTATTTTGACATTTTAAAATATTAAGCAAAAGTAAAATCGTGAAATATAAAATAACGAAAAATATTTTTATCTGGCAGAATTTAGACGCTTAAGATCATTAATAAAAGAACAAACTAAAATTGCTCATAATTTATATATTACAAATATACAGTCTTCAATTGTGAATGATTCAAAGAATTTTGGTCTTATATTAATGCCAAACGAAACTTCGAGGATTCCGGGTGAGATGTATTTCGGGGATAGGCGGCTTGGTGTGCCCCAGGATATGGTTAATGGCTTTAGGGATTTTTTTAGTAGTGTGTATAGTCAAGATGGGCCTGACGATGTCTATCAGAATGGGAAATGTTATTAATGAACATATTCAAATACTACACCCAATAACTGAAGCGGATATTATTAGGTCCTCAAAAAAACTTAAAGGTAAGATGACATCGGATCCAGATAAAGTTCCATCGTTTATTGTTGGATTGTATAGGTGCTTTTGTAAAACCCTTATTAATAATATCAACCTATGCATTAGAACATCCACGATGCCTAGGTTATGGAAGCAGGCAAAAGTATGTCCCATTTTTAAAATGGTGAACGCACTCAAATTAATAATTATCGACCTGTTTCCATACTTAGCAATTTTTTCAAAGGTCCTTGAGTCGATTCTTTATGGCGAATTAGCCTGTCAGTTCGCGCATATATTGCTTTAGAACAACATGGTTTTGTAGATGGCAGGTCAACTGTTTCTAATATGGCATGTTTAACGAATTATTGTCCAAAATCGGCAAACAAAATGGATGTAGTCTATAGGATTTTGCCAAGGCCTTTGACGGATTTCGCATGGGTTTTGCTTGATAAGCTGAGAACGTTTGGATTCGATCAGCCAACTCTGAAATTTTCGAATCTTATTTAACCAATAGAAAGCAATTTGTGTTTTATAATGGGGACAAATCAGATGAATATATTGCAACATCGGTGTCCCTGGGTTCAAACCTAGGGTCTTTATTGTTTTTGCTTTTTATTAACGATTTATGTCAAGTTATTAAGTGTGAAAAGTTACTTTTTGCAGATGATCTTAAAGTATTCTTACCCATTAGAACACATGCGACTGTGTACTATTACAACAGCAATTAAATATTATTCAGAGGTGGTGCGAGGAAAACAGACCCCAGTCTTAATACAGCTAATGTAAAGTAATGACTTACACTCGTAAACCCAAAATTTTTTTAGTATCCCTATTCAATATCGGGGGTGGTATTAAAAGAACTGGTTCACTAAAGGATCTGGGAGTTATATTTGATACGAAATTAAGTTTTGTTGATCATATTAATCAGATGATTCTGGCGGCGGGTCGGTCGCTTGGCTTCATTGTGCGTAATGGTGGGAATTTTAACGATCAACAGTTCTAAAGCTCCTTTATTGTATTTATGCGTTCAAAACTTGAATATGCTTCGTTGATTTGGAATCCTTACTATAATTGCCATATAAATAATATAGATAGAGTCCAGAAGAGGTTTCTAAAATATTTAAATTTTAAGGTGAAGGTGTTTATCCAGAGCGTGGTTCAGGTTACCGTGTTTTATTACAAAAATATAGTTTTGAAAGCTTAGAACTGCGGAGGGTGTGTGCCTCCATAATATTTTTTTTAAATGCTGCGCGGTGGGGTTGATTGTCCTGACCTGCTGATCAGATTAATTTCTTTGTTCCTAGATTAAATGCTAGAAATTATGTTACATTTATGTGTGATAGAGCTCGAACTAATCTTATGTTAAAATCGCCGATTAATTTTATGTGTTCCAGTTTCAATAGAATTTCAAATGATTGTGATATTTTTAATTGTACCTTAATGAATTAAAACAAAGGGCCGATGTGATCAGTAAGAGGGATTTTTTTTTTGTTTATATGTATTATTTTACAAATCATTTTTATTTTTAGTTATTGTATTGTTTATGTTTAATAGGTTATTATTTTTTTTTTTTATTTATATTGCTCTGTAAATGGGTACTTGTTGGGCAATAAAGCTATTATTATTATTATTATTATTATTATAAAAATTTATGAGATGTATCGTAAAAATGTAAAAAATATGCTAAATATTGTTTTTAATAACACATTATAATTTGTTTTTTTTTAAATCATTTTCCGAATAATAGATTTTTTTTAGCACCAACATACCATGAATGTTCCAAGTAAAGCAAGAACATTTTTTATCAGAAAAATTTAAAGGGATTTACAGGGAACGAAAGAACTGTTTTTTTTAAATGTATTTTATTTTATATTTATAATATGTATTAATATACAAATATGTATATACATTTTGGGTTTATATTTTAAATTACCTTTTTTATGGTGCTAACAGAAAGCTAAAAAATTGATAATTGATGTTTACAAAAAAATATGTTTAAAATTGTAATTTTCCCCAACTTAGATAGTTTTTAGGATTTAAATAACCAAATTTTAAACGAAAATTAATAATATTTTAAAGAGCTACAAAAATTTTGATAAAACAAATAATAAACTTCATAAATTATCAAAAATGTGTCGGGTTTGGGACTTTATCATAAAAAGTATATTATAAGCTGCAACCAAGTATGATTTTTAATAGGGAAACTTGGTACCATCTTATAAGACTGTTTTTTTTAAAAAATTTTAAATTATTTCTAGGACAAAATTTTAATTTCTGACCTAAGTCGCATTTTAAAGAAAAGTTTTCAGTAATTAACAATGTAATCCATTAAATTTTATCAAAATATTAAGAGCCACCTTTTTTGCAAGAATTGCTTTATTAATAAGTCTTGGGTATAATTGTTACTTGGAGAACTCCTACAAATATATTATACGTCTCTAAATTTATAAAAAAAATTTTGTGTGGAAAAAATGTGTTTCTAGTTTTTATTTATATTCCTCAACGCCAAAGTTTACAGATTAATAACATATTATAATAATTCTGTAAAGTTGCCTCGACGAGACTGCCAAACCAGAAACAGAAGTGGTCATATGCAACACCCATTCTGGTCCACTTTTTCCTTTTATAGGTTTTTGCCTGAGGATTTTTATCCATTGTATAATCCAATAGTTTTTAGGTATGATAGTATTTTTAAAAGTCCACACTTTACTAGATATTGTGTATTATTCTAGTTTTTCTGTTTTATGTTTTTTTATTAGTTATTTGTGTAGATATTTTTAGTTCTACTTTTTTTTTTTTATAAATAGGTTTGTAAGTATTTAAAAAAATATATTTGCCTTGATATTAATAAGCTACAATATATATAATTACTAGTTAAATCTTTAATCATAATTTTATTTTCTTTAAATACTTAGAGTAATCATAAAATATAACAATAATTAAACAATTAATGCAGTATTTTTAGACTATTTATTGACCAGCAAAATTTAATAGGAAAAGTATTTCTGGTCAACGCAATCGTAACTTCAAAAAAAATATCAATATGCGAAAGAATAAATATATGAATATAAAATGATGACATGCAAAAAGATTCTTAAGTCGTTGTTCATTTGCATATGACGAAATAAATAAACTAAAAAAAACGTGTTCCCAACCCGAAAACCCCTACCATTATCTATATTTATACGATTCTGTACAAGTTTCAATTTATCTACTTAGGACAATTGACATAAAAAAAATTTAAAAAAACCAAAACCCCTACCATTTTCCTGTTGGGGGAAATTTTAGTCAAAACGAATCCGCACCATTGAGTTTAATTATTATCCCATATTTAAAAACATTGTTTCAACGAATTTAGAAGTTAAATTTATAACTTCAATCATTTTAGCAAACACAAAAAATTTTAGGAAACAATATAGAGACTCACATTATCATGAAAGTAAGCCAGTCTCCAAACAAGCAATATTTACTAAAAGCCCTACTTAAAATTCTTAAAATGATTTTTCATTGTGTACATCAAAATATTTTTTTAATATGCTATTTGTAATTTTCTTTCAGTGTAACTGTATGTTTCGAAGATCGAAGAGAGAAGAGATCGCGGAGATCAAAGGTGCCGACGCTTCGTGTCGCTTCTGTATGGATCAGTATTCTGGGACAATACTATAAGGATAGTTTCACCTGAAAAAACCTGGCTGCCACCGGTCACAGGGTGCTTATCTGTCAAAGCAAGAATTTTAAAAATATTTATTACTTTTGAGGTTTTATAATAAAAGGTTTTTACCAGAAGAACGGTTCAAATTATAACTCTCATTATAAATGTGGAAAAAACCGGGAAACACAAAAAAATATGTTGCAAATTTCCACCGAAATATACCAGTAAAAACGATTTTAAAACGAAGGTCTTATTCGAAGAAACAAAAGCGTTACATATTAGAAAAAGGACTACAATGAGAAAAAAAACCGGGATCGAGCTATTTTTAAAATATTTTACTTTGTATCCCATAAGTCAATTACTGACGAAAAGTTAAAAGACTTGAGGTAGGGCCCTCAGAAGAAGAGTAACCTTATGCGAGGTTCAGAGAACACTGAAATATTTTAAGTATCTTCCATATCACGTTCTTCCAGTGCAGGATTTAACAGTGAAAAAAGAAACAAACGCTTTCAATTTGTTTCCCAAATTTTAATCCATGAACAAGATAACGATTCCCGTTTCAAACGATTCGGACGGATGAAGTTCGTTTACTACATCGGGAATGTTTGACCGACGCAATACGCACAGCTGGGCAAGACAAAATCCCAGGAAATTTCAAGATATTAAAAAACCAAGGAGGTTTTCCCTCTTCATGCTGGGTGGTGTGCTTAACAATAGAATTGTCGGGCCAATATTCTATGAGGGATCCTTAACTGGGGGAAAGATATCTCAACTTATTGAAAACGATATTAAGGACATTTTAGAAGAATTGCCCACTCAAAACGTATCGCAAGATAATTTGGCAACAAGACGGGCGGCCCCATGCAGTTTGTCAAGTTATGCAGTATCTCAATCGCCGATGGCACTATTAGATGGCCACCTAATAGTCCAGATATTACAATTTTAGACACTTTTCTAGGGGGTCACTTGAAAAATGTCGTTTACCAAAATGGAAACACAAACACGAAGAAATGAGAAAAAAAAATTGTAAATAAAATTAATCGTCTTAACCAAGAACCTCAAATAATATCAGCGAGCTTAGAAAAGCTAAGGGGGGGTTATAGATCATGTTTCGAAAATAACGGGGGTTATTTAGAACATTTAAATTATTAGTAATATAATTTTTTGTTATAAGTGTTCTTATTACCACCACATTTTACCTCCTATTGTATTTTAATTTTTTCGGTTTATTGTAATTTTTACTGTTTAGAATGTTTATAAATAAATATATCATATCATTTTTAGCATATAATATAATTTGAAGCCGTTCTTCTGATGAAAACCTCATTATAAAACTACTCCAGAAAGTAATAAACCCATTTTTAAAATTATTTTTGACTTTGACAAAGAAGCACCTGTGACCTGCGGCAGCCAGTTTTTTTTTTTTCAGGTGAAATTATCCTTATAGTACCATGCAGTTTTTAGCCAATTGCAACAGAACCGCAGGAAATAAACCCAGCAACTCCTATATCACCGAATTCCTCGTGAAAATCTCTATCTATTGATATAAAAGTATACGGGGTATTCCATTTAAAAAATGCGTCACTTGTGCTGTAACTCTTTTTTTTTTTTGTTTCAAATGTTTTTCTAATTAGATTATTGAATTCTACGGAAAAAAACACGAAATGGCTATATTCGTTTTTTAAAAAGGTACAGGGAAGTTTAAAAATAAAGCCCCGTTTACTTAAAAATGAATAAACCTGTACGTGAAATACTTGCCAAATGTTCTCTTTGACAGAAACAATTGTTTATTGAAATTTTTTATAATTTTAATAAACAATAAAGTTGTGGTGCTGTCACACGATTTTTTTGTAGAATTTTCTCTTTCAACTATTAAACCGTTTAAGGATTGTTTTCGTAAGCCTAGCTTTTTACATAACAACCAAAAGCCAGCGCCAGCGGCATCAAGTCGCATGATCTAGGTGGCCAGTTTTTTTCCCCACTTTCTGAGAGAATCTTCAGACTTAGATGGCATGAGTAATAAGGACTTAAAAAACAATAAAAGCTGTGACAATTCATACAGAAAAAAAGGAACGGATATAATGCATATGTCGCAGGCGTTTTAATAATCCAGCGTAAAACGACTAGGGGTTTTGAAAATGCCGGGTTTTGAACAATTCAATACATTTCTACAACGAGTGGTATTTTAGGCGTTTTGAAAAAGACTAACTAGATAGGGGATTGAAAAATATTTAAATTTTTTTTAAAAATGACTAGTCAGATTTCCAAACCGTTGAACCCGTTTTCGCAGTTTTTCAACCTAAAATGTATGCACTATTTCTTATTGTACAATAATAACCAAAAAATTGTGTCTGTTTTATTACCTTTTAAAGTAAAAAGAATGGATGAAATTACCGATGACCCTACTTTTAAGGATAATATCAAGGACGATCATTATAAAGAAATACATTTATATTACCAAAATACCAGTAAATTCTAGAAGAAACTATGGACTTAGGATTTTGGCATTAAGTACTCATTTGGGTTGAACAATATAGCTTTGGGTTTTTGTGGTTAGTTTTAAAAAAATAGTTTTAAAAAAATACCGCTTTAAAATGTTTATTATCCCTTTAAAACTTTAGAAAACAAAAATTTTTTAAAATAACTAAATTTAATGTTTTTTTCTCAAAAGGAATTTAAAATTTCTGTTTCATTCGCCTAGCTCTGGTGAGTCATCTTGCAAAAAGCCTGAAAATAGCCAGGTGTTGCAGAAATGTACTAAATTGTTCAAAACCCCCCATTTTGCAAAATACCTAGTCTTTTCGCAAAAAAAGAATTATTCAATACGCCAAACATATAAGATTTGTGGAATAATTTATAAAAAATAGTTTTTTGCCAGAGAAGTCGTGTTGGCCATTTGGCAAATGTTATATTTCATATGTAAAAGTAAAGATTTATACTACCTTTTTTTAAAAATGTTAGTAGTGTAACAAGGGGGCCGGTGACAAACCCATGGCATGTTTAATAATAACTGGTCCAAAGATATTGACGTCACTTTGTGCCGAAGAAGGTGCTAAGTCCAGAGGGTTGAAAAAGGGGTTCAAGCGTGACTCAATTTTGTCACATGATCTAGTTTTTGGGGAGGTACAAAAAAAGGGGGCTGTCACTTTTTCAAAAGTCATGTCAACCGTCATATGTCAAAACCACGTGATTAGGGAAAATTTTGCTTACCGGGGTGAGATCCAAGATTATACGCATGCGGGAAAAAAATGGCATGTCACTTGTCATGTCAACTGCTATTTCAGGCGCGAACCCATGACTAATTTTTGATTAATCTTTAAAGAAAATTTTTTAAAAAAAAAATTAAAAGTTTAA
>JAHBCN010026439.1:0-10609 GCA_019359885.1 Listronotus oregonensis | reverse complement strand
GTTAAATTGTAAAAAAGGGTTTTTTTTAAGAATTTTTTAATAATAAAATTTTTAAAACCTTTTGTTTAATATACCCCCCGCCGGTGTAAATTATAAAAATATTTCCAGAATTTTATTAAACGCACCAAAAAAAAGTCAGAAGAACACATATTTTAATGTTTTTTTTTTATTTTAAAACCACCTACTAAGAAACCAAACGCAGAGACAGCAACACGACATACAAGAAATCAAATAAGAATTAAAGTTATTTAACTCGAGAAAACGGGGTTCAAAACCGTTATTAAATTGTAGGAAAGAATCACTGCCTTGTTAATTTTCCCCAATAAAAAAGGGGAATTTTTAATTTTTTTGTTATGTGGGATGTCAAACATAAAAAATAAATTTAAAAATTTTTAAAACCTTTTAAAAACATGTGTATTCCATCACCCATAAATTTTTTTTTAAAAATAAATTTAAATTTTTAAACTTAAAATTTGTATATTTAAAATTTTATTATGTAGCAAACACAAAATTTTACCACGAATATGGCCTGTTAGAGTTACCATTGTTATGGGCTTGGCAAAAAGTGTTGGTTTATATAGCAGCCTGTGAACGTATTTTTTATAGCCCCCCCCTCGAATAAGCGGGGCGTCCAGACCTATTACCAAATAATTAGGATTTTTTGGGGCATCTAAGGGCCCATATTTTGAGTGCATGAGGAATCTGGAAAACCCCGTAAGAGAAAAGTCGGTTAAATTATTAAAAAGAAATTTTCCAAAAAACCAAAAATTTGCCGATTTCTTTTTTTTTTTTTTCTCACGTTATTTAATAAAAAGGGGAAAAAAAAAGCCACTTTCTTATGGCCTTTTTTTAAGTTTTAAAAAAACAGCGTTGAGTTTTTTCCTGACGTTTAGTTTTCGTTAAACCATCAAAAACTTTATTTTTTAAATGGGCACTAATTTTTTATTGTTTTTTTTTAAAGCAGTTTTAATCCCAATTACAATGATGTTTAACATTTAAATTTTTTTGGTGAAACAAACATATTTTTCAAAAGAAATTTTGATTAGAAAATTTTTTTAAAAAAGAAGCGTTCCATATTTTTTAAAAAAAATATTAAGTGTTATATTTTTTTGTAATTGGAAAAAAAAAGGGGAAAAAAAAAACTTAAAAAGGGGAAATTTCCCCAGTTCCGTTTTAAAAAAAATAAAGTTGATGATGGTTTAACAAAACAAACGTCTAAAAAAAATTTTGTGAGCTTAAGAAGGGCCAAAGGGAAAAATGTCTATTATTTGTCCATATCATTTTAAATAACATCAAAAAAAATTAAAAACAAATCAGAAAATTTTTTTTTTTCCGGGTACCCCAAAATTTAAAATTTTGCAACTTTCAAAATGGACCTGGTTAGTTACGCAAATACAAAACTTTGCCATAATTTAACTGATTCCCCATCTCTTAGGTTTCCCGAGATCCCCATGATGCACTCGAATCTGTAAAACCCCCGTATAGTGAAAACGAAAATTGTTTTTGCTATTGTCAAAAAAAGTTATATATATTTTTCGGCAAACATAAATGTTTAAATTTTTTCTTCAATTTCTTTTTTCCTTTTAAAATTTTTTTTTCCCGCTGAGTAAGGGGAATATCCAAAAAGGACATTTTTTGTTTTTTTTCCATAATCGCCTTTTTCGGGGATGTCTTTTTTTTTGTTTTAAAAAAATTCTTTACGTTGTTAAAAAATCTAAAAAATTACTTTATAATTTTTTTTTAGCTATTTTAAAATCAAAAATTTTAAGATTACACGATGTTATGATTTCAATACCATTAAAATCTTGGACTTTTATTGTCTTTATTCGTTAAATAATACACAACGTTTCGGTTGGTGATGTATCTCCAACCATTTTCAAGTAGAAACTAAAAACTATTCCTAAAAGCAACGACTTATATACTATCCGTGTTCATCAAAGCTTGACCGGTTTTTCACGGTTCAGCAACGACTGCAAGGTATTGGAAATGTCTACACTAAGTTTGCTAAATACATTTTGGTTCTTTGCAATTATTACAGCTTCTTTAAATTTTCTTTTCTTTAAGTGGGTTTCTTTATGAATAATTTTTGCTTCCGACCATTGTATGCGGTGTTGTTTTGACCAAGCGTATTTCCAATCCCGTATATTTTTTGTGTTCTTTAACTCTAACTTCAAGTGATCTTCTCGTTTTTCCGATGTATACCTCACCACATTCACAGGGAATTTGGTAGATACAGTCATTATTTGAAACCTTGTTGTCCGGTAAGAATACTTCTTAGAGTGGTTTGGGATTAAAATGACGTTTTAATATTATACTTATGCGCGATTCTCCAAAGTTCCTTTAATATATGGAATTGTTATAAATATTTGGTCATGTAGAGTCTCGTTCAAGTTAGAGTTTTTTGTCTTATTTTGATTGTTTTCTTAACCAGTTTCTCACTGTATCCTTTCTGCTTAAGATACCTAGTTATGTTACTTATATCCTCTTGCAGGAATTCCTTACTGTTACATAAGGTCACTGCGCGGTTATATAGACTACGTATGACCCCCTGTTTCGTTTCCTTTAAGTGATTAGAATTCTGGCATAAATATTGTCCAGTGTGGGTGGGTTTTCTGTGTACCAAGGTTTGTATAATTATGTGCATTATTTTGTTTGACTAGAACGTCGAGAAAAGGTAGGGCCGAATTTTGCTCCTTGCCCATTGTGAATTTTATACAAGGTCGGGAGCAATTTAGATGTTTTAAGAAACCTTCAAGCTCTTCGTCATTAGCCGTTCATAAAATAAAAGTATCGTCGACATATCATTAGACCGAGGTCTGGATGAAGTTGAGTGTGAAAAATAGGAGGACCGCATTCTGTTAATTGTTTTGAACTCAGAAAAGCTTGCGGAATATAATTCTAGATGTTGCCAAAAGTTTTGTTGGTCCATTTATTTTTTATACCACACTCCATGATATGTCGACGATACTTTTATTTTATGACATAAAAAATATTAGCACCGTACACTCTTACTCATCCCAAGAACTTTCCATTCTGGCGACTCAAATAGACGACATCACAATAGTTAACGTATACAAACCACCAAACGCAATATGGCCACCTGATGTGCTTCCTTCATTTCCCCATCCAACAATATACACAGGGGACTTCAACAGCCACCATTCTGCATGGGGCTACAACCAATCCAACCTCCAAGGCGACCAAGTGTTTCAATGGGCGGAACTCCAGCATCTTAGACTCCTACACGATGCAAAACAGAAGCCCACCTTTTTCTCCGCCAGATGGAAAAAAGGCTATAACCCAGACTTAACATTTATATCCACCAAAGATGATAGCCACAACCATGTCGTCAGAGAAGTTCTTGAAAATTTCCCAAAATCGCAACATAGGCCAGTAATAACAACTATGGGCCTTACTATTCCCATTATTAACTCAATTCCTTTGCCTAGATGGAACTTTCGTAAGGCAAACTGGGAAAAGTATCAAGCTCAATTAGAGAACGATATCAGACATATCAGGCCTGAGATAGAAAACTACGAGAGATTTGCCAAACTTATAATAAGCTGTGCTAAAAAACACATTCCACGCGGTCTAACCAAATCCTACATTCCATGCTGGACTGAAGAATGTAAAGACTTATATGATCAATACGAGCAAACCAGAGATCCAGACGTAGGAGAAGAACTACTGGAGGCTCTGAATTCTGCAAGAACCATCAGGTGGAAGGAAACTCTCGAGAACCTTAACTTTACGCATAGCAGTCGCACTGCCTGGAGCCTACTCAGAAAACTGGGATCAGGCCCCAACACTCCGACAACTAATCCGGCACCACCAAACACAGAAGATATAGCGAAACGCATTGCCGGGCTCTCCAAACCAGTTATAGAAAAAGTTCATAAACGAGAAGTAAGACATCAGCTCAAAAAGATCAGAACTGCACATCAAGCAAATCCTTCCAATCATGGACAAATAAGGCAATGAACTTTAAATGCACTAGGCTTACTCAAATGTCGCAAAAGCTGCAGGAGTTGACAAAATATTTCCCGAGTTCATAAAACACACTGGTCCAAAAACTCGAAAGTGGCTTCTTGATTTCCTTAACCAGATAATGACGACACAAAAGCTCCCAAAACTATTAAACAAAGCAAAGTCATCGCAATCTGCAAACCAGGCAAAGACCCTTCACTACCAGAGAGCTACAGGCCAATCGCCCTTCTAAGTGTCTGTTATAAGATTTTTGAGAGAATAATCTACGCGAGGCTTTTGCAATCTGTCAGCGAAAAAATTCCCGTGGAGCAAGCAGGTTTCATGCCAGGAAGGAACTGCAGCGATCAAGTCCTTTCTTTAACAACATTTATTGAAAATGGATTTCAAAAGAAACTCAAAACAGCAGTAGCTTTTATTGACCTGACTTGCGCCTACGACACGGTATGGAAAGAAGGTCTTCTACTTAAATTATACCAGATGGTACCATGCCAGACATTTAATAACTTAATAAATCAAATGCAGAGTGACAGATTATTCCAAATTAGCCTTAATGGGAAAACTAGTAAATTTAGAAGCCTGCAGAACGGTTTACCCCAAGGGTCGGTACTATCGCCGCTTTTGTTCAACATCTACACCTCAGACGTTCCCACCACAACGTCACGCAAATTTACTTATGCGGATGACATGGCTCTAGGCATACAAGAAAGGAACATTGAGAACGCCGAAGTTACCCTCGAAGACGACCTTAATATTATCAACACTTATTTCAAAAAATGGGGCCTTCAACCAAATCCCACAAAACTGAAGTTACGGCTTTCCATCTAAATAACGGCGAAGCAAACTACATTCTGAACATAGAAAGTGAAGGAACTATGCTGAAACATAACCCAAACCCAAAATATCTCGGCGTAACACTAGATCGCACCCTGACATTCAAACAACACCTACAGAAAACTGCAGCTAAAGTAAAAACCCGCAACAACATCATCCACAAGCTTGCAAACAGTTCTTGGGGAGCCACCGCAGAAACAATAGGACAAGTGCTCTGGCATTGGTCTATTCAACAGCCGAATATTGCGCCCCAGTCTGGCTAAACAGTCACCATACTAATGTTTTAGATGCACAACTAAATCAAACGATGAGACATATTACGGGGAACCATAAAGAGCACGCCAGTTCAATGGCTCCCAGTTTTAAGCAACATAGCACCACCTGAAACACGACGGCTAGCTGCCTTAAAAGCTCAGTACCAGAAATGCCAAATGAATCCATCACTGCCCATAAATACTGACATCGATCAGTTAAACCAGGGCCAATTACGGCTGAAATCTCGAAACCCGCCAACAAGAACATCTAACAATCTCTTAGGCAATTTTACAATCGATTAGACGAATGGAACGAAGCAGCTAACAACGCACACCTGATTGTAAACCCCACAGTCAAGCCCAACGGGTTCTCTCTTTCTCGCCGAGAATGGTGTAATCTCAACCGAATCAGAGTAGATCACGGAGTATCAATAAGTCACATTAACCAATGGGGCATTGCAGACAGCCCGCTATGTGACAAATGCAACGCTGCTGAACAGACAGTCTACCACATTGTCCAAGAATGTCCAGCTACACGTTATGAAGGTAGCTTAAACGATATCCACCAACTAACTCCAGAGGCAATGGAATGGCTCCGCGGCTGCAATATCCGACTGTAATGTTTTTCTTCTATTTTAATATGATGTATTGTAATTTTTTTTTATCTTTGTAATGTTAAGCAATGTGTAAAAGTTCATACGAATATATATATATATATATATATATATATATATATAATATATATATTTTATATATATATAATATAAGTTTGATTTTGTTATAGCTAATATACTAATATATATATATATAATATATATATTTATATATATATATATTTTATATATATATATATATATTATATATATATATATATATATAATATTATAATATATATAATAATAATTATATATATATTATTATAATATTTATACATATATATATATATATTATATATATATTAATTATTATATATATAATATATATATATATATATATATATATATATATATATATATATATATATATATATATATATATAATATATATATATTATATATATATATATATTATATATATATATATATATATATATATATATATATATATATATATATATAAAAAAAACCACACTCCTTTAGATATCAAGTAAATAGACTGAATAAATGCTTTGGAACTATTTTAATGATGATTTTAATGACAATATCCAATTGTTTCTTATGATTAAATATACTTCTGGCTAGTCAATTGTAACAAAAAACAAAATAATTAAAATAAAAACAAGAACTGTTAATAAAAAAAAACTATCTTATACCAAAAAGCAAATGTTATTATTGTATAAGTTATCAAACAAAAAAAATATACAAAAATTATTGTCACATTTTTTTTTCACAGTGTTTTACCTTTCTGAAATATGGTGCAACATTGTTTTTTCGACCATCAATTTCGGATTTCTTCACCGATTTTCGAAAAAAGTACGCGTCTCGGAAGCGAGCAATCGAATTTTTTCAAAGAACAAAAATCTTTTTATTTTTTAATTCTTTATCCGACTGCATACTTCGTTTCTTAAAAATCTAAAAAAATATATTAATAGCTGGCTTCGTTTGACAGCTGAAAAGTAAAAAAACCCGATTTTTCTGAAAATTTGGGGAAGGTGTTTTCGACCCTCTCGATTCAATCCTTGCCTATGCAAATTGAAGAATTCCGAAAAAAAAAATTACAATTTCTTTGTAAGCCACCTTGTATACTAAATTGTTACGTACATAAACCTAAAACGTCAAGACGTACAATAAAAGTCCTATGACTTTTATTATACTGTCTGTCTGCACTCAAAATGATAGGTTCCGCTTGACAGCTGTCAAATTTTGACATTTCGACCAAATTATCAAGAGGCAAAAAGTTTTTATTTTTTAATTTCACGTACCGATATGGACTGTTTTTTCGATATTTAAAAAAAAATCACTTTCTTCTGTACAGAACGGAGTGGGCGGTAAGAAAAAGGAATGGAACCAGTACAGCCACCAGCAACATGGGTTTTCCGTTTGATTAGTGCCTTGGGTAAAAAAATATGAGCATAGTTGCCGGTCCTCACATTTTGCATACTCAACTTCCTTTAGCGCCTGCGCTACCTACATAGCCAATCTTTTGGTTTGATTGGTGCAGTTTTAATTAGTGATGGAAGGGGGCGCCGGTTTTGGGCCAAAACCGGCAAGTCCGGCCACTTCACCGGACTGGTTGGCCCTTTTTTTAAAAAAAACCGGCCCCTCCGGCGGAAATTTTTTTAATGTTATTAATAAGGAAATATAATTTAATAAGTCATTGGAAAAAAATAAAGGGAAATAAAAATCTTGGGTAGAAAAATCAGCTTACATTTACTAACTGATTAAAGGAAATTTTTTTAATTCTCTTACAAAAAGGAAAAACACTGTTAATAATAAAATTTTTTTTTTTCAATGATGAAAAAAAAAAAATTTTTTCAGTTTTTTTGACGGTTAATTTTCAGAACGCTTTTCTTCATAAATGTTGCCAATTTCAAAAAAACCCCCTTTCTAAATACACACTACTTGCTGGGGTGGTTAAATATGTTTTGCAACTTGGGCTCCTTTGGGGAAACTTTTTTTGTGTTTTTTCCACCAATGCATTGGATCAGACTTTCTCTCCTGTAGGGGCTTATTAAGATAATTTTTAAACTGGTCTGTTATTTTTTGTTCGTTTCACACTTATTTTCCGGGGAAAGGAAAAGGGAGTAGTTTTTTTTCAAAACATGTCCAAACTGACGGCATTTTGATTTTCCCCATGATTTTGGTTCTTCATCACTATTACTATCACTGTCATGTACTGCTGTTAAGTTTAAATTTTCAGTGCTATTAGTGGTAATCCCTTTTTGAACTTTGTTATCTCGTTTAAAACACACTGTTCCCCGCGAGCAAAATAGGTTGGGGTGGAAAAAATGCTTATTTATACCGGGGGTCCAATACGGGCAATAACATAATTGGGATTTGGTAAATTAGTTGAAATTTTTTGTCAATGTTTTCTAGGGGGCATCCCTAGTTTTCCCCCCATGTATGAGGTTGAGTCAGAAGAAAAAACCCCTAAAAATTACTCATTCTGTAGAGCTAACTGTTTTTGTCATTTCTTAAAAAGGGCTCAAAAGTCTTACAGCGGAGTTTAGTAATTCCCACTGGTAGCTGGTTAAATTATTAAAGCCAAGATTTTCTTTTTTCAGCACAATAAATGATAATGGATCCTTTCAACCTTGCAATCTTTCCAGCATATAAAAATGTAGAGTTCCATCTAGTTGGAAAAAGGGGTTTTCCAAGCTAACATTTTTGTGTTGGCTTACATGTTCAAAAACAAAAATTACTAGACTGTAAAAAACTTTTTATTGGCCTAAATCACCCAGAAAGAATTAAAGGCGTTTCAATTTTTGTATTTTAAAATTTTTTTTGTTTGGGGGTGTTATTTCGTGTTTTAAAGTAATTAGTTAGATTAGAGATTGCTCTGCAGTGTTTTTCTTTTTTTTTTTTTGTGGACTATTTGACATTTTTTATATTTCATAATTTATTTTTTTTGGACTAATTTTTTTAATTTTTTGGGTTTTTTAAAAAAAAACCAAGAATAGATTTTTTTTTAAGTAAAAAACACAATGATTACTGTATTTCCAGTTTGGAAAATTTGAAACCCACTTCAGAGCTGAGATGAGTCGGGTAAGAAAATATAACCTAATAAATATTTTTTGAAAAAAAATGCTGTCAGAATAGTGATCTTGCAAAAAAGGAAAATAACTTTTTTTTTAGTATCATTATCTAAAAATACATCCTCAGATGTGCCAAAAAATTTTAAGGTTTAAATATATTTATGAATGTATTTTTTTTGGGTCGCATAGTGGCAGTTGGACAAATAAGAAGCAAAATATGAAATTTATAAGTAACTTAAGCTTAATGGGAAAACCAAATGTGCAACCCCGAGAAGGAAATATTTTAAAGGTTTTATGGAAAATCAAGATTTAGGAGGGGAAAAAAAAAACTTTTTGGGGTTTCTCGATGAAACCTGGTTAATGTGGTTTTTTTTAAAAAGGGTTGCCATAATATGACATGATATTACCTGGGGAAACCCCTTTCCTGAAAATTGTCTTTGTAAGAAATCTTTTTTGTTTACAATATTTTTGTGATTTTATTATCTTTTATTGAATTTAAATGTAAGCAGCACCGAATAATGTTTTATTGTTTTTTTTTTGGGGGAAAAAAAACATAGAGTTCGGCGCCTGATTCCGGGGGTTCGGTAGCCGGGGGGAAAATGACCCCCTCACTAGTTTTAATTGCGTGTTTTTCACTTGAAAACGGTTGAAGATACATTACTTACCGAAACGTAGTGTATCATTTAAAAAATAAAGAAATGAAAGTCCAAGATTTTAATTTAAAATTTAAATTTTTTACCTATTTTACATTTTTTTTTTCGTAATCGTTTCCCCCAAGGTGTATTTTGGGGCAAGATGTGTACAAATAAAAAAAACCCCAAACTATTTCTAAATAACAAACCAATCATTATTATTATTGTTGATATTCACCAGAGACTCCTGTTTATTTCTATTTATTTTCAAAACTTCATTAATCTCCATCCCATGCCCGCGGTGGACAATACTAATATGAGTATTTAGCTTAGCTTGTTTCTTTTTAAAGAGATACGTCATTTAAAATTGAACGACGCTTATATATTAAATGACAAAGGGGAAGGCCATCCCGCGGTTTATTTGAACTCGGACGTTGTTCCCAGATTTAACGATGGCCCGCTGAGATTACTTTTCTAGTTGAAGCCATTTCGCGAAATGTCAACAGAAGTTTGCTATTTTCGGTTTATTTACATTCAGTGGTGGATCTGGGATTTTAAAATTTTTATCTAAAAGGTGACACATGAAACCCATATCAAATATATAACAGGTGCTATTGGCCTTAAGGGGGATACTTTTTTCCACCGCCAACAGAGAAAAATCTAAGTTTCAAAAGCAAAACCTCCATTTGTATATATTTTTTTTGGGGCCCAAAAGTTCAAATTTACATTTTACCATTTTAAGTTTCACACAAAAAGAGCATATGAAACTTTAATTACTTTTATGATAGCACTTACAATTACGGATATACCCTACATCTTACTTACAACCCCCAGGTCACAGATGTCGAGAAACGGTTTTTCATTATTTTTCAAAAGCCCCAGGAAAAAAGTCTATATGGTGTGGTTATGCCATTTTTCGAAAAATACATTCCGGTGCAATAATTGGATTTTGCAATTGCATAATTACTTGCAATATTTTAAGAACGACTGGAAACTCGGAAAAATCGCTTAAAAATCGTTAACCGGAGGTTTTCGGGGATGGCGAATTCAATCTGGCATTAGAATTACCCGAAGGCGCTCGTAGTGGCTCTGCCTTATTTATAGTTATTAAGGTATCAAGGGATATACGTTGACCGAAAGCGTTATTATCCTTAATACCCGTGGTGCCTTCAACGTTTAACGTCCGACTAAAAAATTTTTTTTATGAGAAA
>JAHBCN010026438.1:0-10680 GCA_019359885.1 Listronotus oregonensis | reverse complement strand
ATCGCCTTCTCCAATCTGTCGATGTCCTTTAACAGCGGCTTTTTGTACTTGAACCGTTTCATCCAGTCCAACTTGAGCGCTTTGTTTTCTATCAAAGCAACTGGAGTTGCAGTTTCGGTATCCACCTCGATACGAGTCATTCGGTCCAACTGATCGTTTTCCGCTATTTGTAGATCGGGATGGGTACTCAGGACGATCTCTTCTTCGGGTTCGTTTTTATGGTTTTTGGTAGATTTGTAAGCCTAAAAATGATGAATTCTATTAAATTCTGTATCTAGGCGCCTATACTTCAAGTCCAAAATTTCTGTCAATGACGCATCGCTCGCTTTCAGAGTGCCCCGAGTTGTGTGGGGTCAGGGGAATCAATTCCAGTGGCGTACGCATTTTAGAAAATAAATGATAAAATTTCGTCAAAACAAAAATATTTTTTACAAGCAAAAGTTATTTTCTCACATTTTCATCAACCCTTTAAATTAGTAACAAGCCTATATTATTTTGGTATTATTCGGATTAATGAAAAATGTAATTTTTTTGCTTAATTTTGCACACCTCCTATTTTGAGGTTATAGAACACAAATTTGAGTTTTTTTGGCGATTTTTCAACGTTTTTCCAAAAAAAAATACATTTTTTACTTTAATTTTACCTTCTCTGATTTTATTTTGCTACATGAAAAAAATAATAAAATTTTAGTCTTAACATAAATTAAAAAAGATGTAAAAGCAGAACGATAGACAACCAAGCGACTTGCCAATTCACCACCGATCTTGCAATCTCAATATTAAATACCATATCACACGCATTGCTTCATCAAAAATATCCACTATATAAGGAACACGAAAGCTCTGAGATCATCAGCTTGTAGAATCCAATAACTATTTCGGGTCTTTCGTGTTCCATATTTAGGATTTCCATATCGAGAATATTTTTGATCAAACATTGCGGGTCGAGCGAAGCAAGGTTCGCATACCTTATAAAAATGTCATAAAGAAAACTATTACAACCTGGTAACAGGTCAACATTTTTAGAATTTCGAGTTGAATTCGGACGTAAACGTTTTACCTACTTTTTATTGAAAATTAAGGTTTTTCCTTACTTTTTAAGTGTTTTTTTTTTTAATATTAACATAGTATGAGTTTTTAAATATGTTTTCGTGCAAATGACAGAATTTAAAGGAATATGTCGTAAAATGGAATTAAACAATTCAATTATTATTATTTTTTTTAAATACTATAAGAGGCAGCCAAAAAACAGCTTCTGATTCATGTTTAACAATCGAAAAATAAAAATCGTGCAAAAAAATAGCGAAAAAATCGCATTTTCCAGTATCCGCATAATTACTAATATTGATTTTTTTGTCTTTTAAACTCTGAATACCGTACGCGAATTAACTTTTGTTAAAGTTGCACATATCTCTGCAGCATCCAAAGTGGTTAGTTCTGGATTTCGTTCCGAATCCCATGGTAAACATTTTTAACCATTATTCGTTCTTTTAACGTTAGCTGTGTTTTTTTTGTAGGCGGATAACTAGTTAAAGGTTGGTTAATATTCATAGTTTACAGAATTAAAAGCACTTAACAACACTAAATCTTTATATACAACTATATACACTAAATAAGATAAACTATTATAAAATTGGCACCAAACAATATCAATATACTACAATTATTAGAAATTTATAATATTTAGAAAATACCCTGTATAGCAATTTAAATTTAAACTTACAAAATCTGTCCATAATCACTAATAACTAAATAAAATCATCGAACAGCACAAAAACCCTGTCGATACGCCTATTTTCAAAAGTTGTAAACTACGGAATATGTGTTGCCACTTTTATTGCCTTCCCGATAACAATGATTTAATACATATTGGCGTGCTATTTTAAGTGCGGTCGCTGGCTGGTGATTTATTCTTGCGAATTATGACAACGTGGCGATGAAACTTTTGGCCGGTTCACTGTTATTTGAGCGGAAAAATGTATTAGGCTTAAAATCATTTACTAGTGTTAGATTTTTTTTCAGCCGCTTCGTCGGTTGGGTGGCCTATTAAATGAGTCACTGACAGAAATTTGATTTAGGTATAGAGCCCAGGACTCATTTTGAAGTACTATAACTCTTAGCCAAATTAGTTTTTGGTAAATATTTAGTAAATTTGAATATGTTATTTCTGAGATCAACATAAAACCATCCTTAAATGAAAAATTTTTTTGAACTGTATTCAAAACCTGCATGTAATTTTTTTAAAGATTTTTAAATGATTTTTTAAATAACCTCAAGAACTAAAGGAATCTTTGTAAACAAATTTTAAATAAATAAAAATTTTTAAATTTTAAAAATGGGAAGAACTAAACCTGAATAGTATAATATTATTCTAACGTATCTAATGGTTATCTCAATGGATCTATTATTAATGGTATTCTGAATCTTAATCATGTATAAATCAAATTTGCAGTACATTTATTTACAAAGTTTAAGGTTAAAACATCATTACGAATATACACCGTGTTTGCCGTATTAAATATCAGCTGATAGAAACTTGATTAAATAATAACGGACATTGAGAAACTATACTCTTATAATTCATTTTGGGCAATTTTGAACTGAATAGAACTAATGACCTAACAAGTACTAAATAAAACTTATTTTTTTCAACCTAATCCACTTACATGCTAGATTTTCTTAAGATTTTTAAATGATATTTTTAAAATAACCTCAAGCAACTTAAAAATGGGACATCTTATTGTAATTTTACAGGAAGTTTTACAAGTACGGAATATAAAAATGTATTAAAATTTTAAATTTATTATTGTAAGACACTCTGAATCCCTGAATAGTAATAATAAAATGTCCCATTTAAAAGTTCCTCAGGGTTATCTCAAGGATAACATATTAAAATATTACTGAGATTGATTAATCAAAAGTGTTAAAATCAAATGCAAGTAAAATTTATGTGGTTTCTACAAGAGAGTTTAAAGGTGTATGGAAGCCCAATACTATAGAACAAAATTGTCCAGGCGTGCAGGGCAGCGGGAATAGGGGGGTTGGCCCCGCGGAGTTTGCGCGATGAATAGTAGGTCAGAGCCGGACTTCCATAATTCTTTGTTACTATCTATAAAGTTGACATCATCAAATGTCAAATTCAAGCATTCACTGTTTTTTTTTTTATTTTTTGCACAAAATTGTTGGTTATTAAACGATACTACCATAGAATATTTAAAATTATGGTAATTGTCTGGAAAGTTGTCTCCTCTCCGATTTTAACCAAATTTGGTATACGAGGGTTTTTTGGGGCGCTGTTACGAATCTGAAAAAATATTTTTTCGGCAACGTTTCGTTTTCGAGATATTCATCATCAAAGTTGAAAATCAAACTAACCTTATTTTCACTATATTCCCCCTTCTTTTTTTACACAATTCTTGATTTATATATAAAGTGGCACACAATATTTTATAAGCACCCTTTAAAACCTTATATTTTTATTTATTTTACACCTTTTTTCCATTAAATTGCGAAGCTTCACTTTCAAGCGGGGCGGCCATGCTTCCCTATGGTTGCGGCCACGATCCGACGTGTGAAAGTGGAGGTTTGCAATTAAATGGAAAAAAAAACAAGTTTTTAAAAAGTGTTTATTAAATATTATGTGTGCCAATTTAGTGTAAAAATCAAGAATTCTGTGCAAAAAGAAGGAGGAATAGTGTTAATAAGGTTAGTTTGGTTTTCAACGATGATGAATATTCGAAAACGAAACGTTGCCGAAAAAATATTTTTTCAGATTCGTAATCAGAGCCCCAAAAAACCCCCGTATACCAAATTTGGTCAAAATCGGAGAGGAGGCAACTTTTGAGACAATTACCAAAATTATTGTGTTATATTGGATTTTATATCATCTGATATAATATGGAACAAAGCCTTCTATTTAAATGGTCGATATTTTTGTGAGTTTTATTTTTACCAAAAATCTTTGTAAATAAATAAAAACAAGGTTTTTTAAAATAAATTTCAAACATTGTATGATAGTTTCATGTTCTTATCACCAATTTTGTGATAAAAGATGGGCAAGATAGTGTAAATAAATTTAATCTAATCCTAAGATTCTGGTTGTACATTAAAAAGTTAAAATTTTTATAACTGCTTTTAAGGCATATACTTTTCACTAATAACAAACATTCATGAGACAGAATAACAGTGGTTAAAAATGTTTAGTAACCTTTGGTACTCGAGTATCCATTGTAACAGTAACCGTTAAATATTATGTGTCTACAGTATGTCGAGCTTAAAAAGTTAATAATGTAAGATTAAGAAACTAAAAATCTATTTTTTTTAAACAAATACAGAAAAAGCAAAAAGGAACTTTAGCATAAAATTGTACTTTTTTCCATTCAATTAGAGGGACCTGTATATATTAAAATTTGCCTGGTCTGCCCAGTAATTAATAATTTTGATCCTTTAAAAGAATGTAATAAATTATTAAATGAAATAAAAGTACCTAAATGTAAACCTTATTTCTTTTTAATAATCCACGGAAATACACAAACATTGTGGAAATCATCTAAAAGATAGTTAAGATTGCCTTACTTTTCTCACTGCTATTTCTATGAAATTTTCTTATTTATTATTCATAATTGATATATTATTATTTTTCGGTTACCTAACGTTACGTCTCATAAAAGCACCTAATTTAAATATAAGAAATACTGACCTAAAGTAAAAAATGCCGGATATGTTACCCTTGGATTTGCAAGACAAAACCATACAACCTCTAATCATTTTGTTACGATATTATAATACAAACAATAAACACAAAATTATAGTCACAATTTAATAAACACAATCACTAAAATAAGAAGGTTTTTATCAATCCAAAAACTTCTGCAACCACAAAATATAGGTACTCACACAAAGCAAAACAATCGGCGCCAGGGCACAAACCACAACGAAAATGACGAACGGGAAACGATTCAGCGGGATATAGTTTCATACGCGCCGCGCGCGCCCTTGCACCAGAAACCTTAACAACCTAAGACCATTACGGCTCTCATAAAAGTATAATGTGTTGCCTAACTGATAAATCAGTGTGTAAGTAGGAACACATTAAATTATTTAGTGGAATTTCGTTATTGCGCAAAATCGGCGGGGCCAACTCTGACAGTTATTTTCATACTGGGTAGGACATTTTTTTATCGAATGGGCCATAGCATTTGGCTTCCGTACACCTTTAAACTTCCTTCGGTTTCTGAGATATTTGATTGTGGAAATAGCACATTTTACTACTGACTAACTCACTCATTGACTCATCAGAATCATGCGGCACTTACCGAGGGAGTAGAAACTTGACACAAGTAAAAAAATAATTTTGCAAATAGGAAAATAATCGGGGCTAAATTTGGGTAACGATATTTTATTTTTTTTTATTATTGAGGGTTTTTTATTCTGCTTAGGAATAGCAGTAGAGGTAGTGTTTAGCTTCGGGCTTTAAGGTTGTTTACCTACGTTGTTAGATCCCAGCTAGGGTCACCTAATTGTAACTGGCGAATTTGTCCCAGAATTATAGATATAATACTTTATCCGGATTATCGGAATTTGGTTATTTCGACGCGTAAGCAAAGTTGTGGCAACTGAAACTTTTGATTTCAATCTGAGAGCGGGAAAATGTTGGCCAACGAATTCTTGGATAGAAATAAAGTAAACAAACCTTGTTTGGCATTAATATATTCAGGAGGGCAAGGAGGGATAGTTCTTGTAAACACACTGCACCGGCAACATTGATTAAAGACACTGAATAACATAACTCCGGAAATGATAACTTTTTCAATGTTTATGGCATTGCACCATAAATTACATTTTTATAAATTGATGATTCTTTATTTTTAAAAAATATTTTTAAAGCCGGAAAATTATTTTTGTTTATTATCTGAAGTGACGGACAGATATGACATTTACTTTAGATGCTCAATTCGGCTGCTGTTGATCAAGTCAGTTTACAAAACGTGTTACTGAATAATACAACCTACTAGAAAGAGATAAAATGACATGGAAGTGCCGTACAACACCTGATTTACTATCATTTTTTATTAAACGAATGCAGCAGCTGTCCAAAATAACCTTGTTGTCGGTGCTGGGAACTGTCCAATTAATAAATGTTTATATTTATATCGATGTTGCCTACATTAACACAAAAACCAATATTTTTGAATAATTTTATTACATTTTTAAGGTAATTTCCTAATTATGGTTTTTGAAATCTGGCAATTTGTTTACGTTTTTCCGAAACGACAACAAACAGATCACTATACCAAACACCTTGCCTACAAACGGGCGTTGCCTTAATTCTAGTCCTTGAGTTCGTTGATGTTGGCATTCAACAAACTTAAAGTTCTGCGCGGTGGCGCCTCGTAGAAGCCGCCCCTGCAAACAAAATTTAAAAAAATGAATTTTACCAACTAGAGCGGTGGCGCTTGGAAAAAGAAGCCGTCCCTTCTGAATATAATAACAACGATTATTCTTTAACTTCAGCGCGGTGGCGCCTATTGGAAGCCGTCCCGGCTGACAAGATAGCTCAGTATAAGACTACCCTTTGCACAGCGGGGGTGCAGAGTCGCACCATAAAGCGACGCGCTTAGCGTCGTCGCCTGCGACAATCAGGTGTGCCACTGCCCCCTTGTGACCCTAGGGTAGAAAATGCTATTACACGGCTGAAGGCGCAAGAGCTGCAAGGAAAACAAAAGGGCTAAAAATAGAAATAAATTCTGGGCCACACCAGCCTCCACGACCCCTACCGTCTGTTGTAATATCATCTCTGAAGCCACAAATTATATTTTCCTCAATATTTAACCCCTTTGACCCCAATAGCCGGGAAAAATAACAAAAAAACACACCCCCGGATGTGTCCGCGGTCTTAGGTGAAAATCCCAACCTACAGACTTAGTACGAGCCCTTCAATATCTTTGGAAATACAGAACAAGGCTTACCAAAAGTTCACCCGATCCTGAGGGTACGGGCAACTACCCCTCTAATAACGAGGCAGGAAGTGGGCGTCACGTTAAGTCCCACTGAAATCCCTAAATCGAATACTTTCCCTCAACCAGAAGCTAGTTTTTTCTAGTCTGGGAGAGCAGACTAAACCGTCTATGCTTTCGCTACCCCCTTCAGGGGTGGTTTCCACTTCCAACAAACTTAAACCCCCTGAAAATTTATCAAAAGATTCCCATAAAATCATGGTTCACGATATGGTCATTCTACCACCTCCAGATCCTATGTTCCCGGATGTGGTAGGGCCCTGGGCTTCTCCAGGAAGTCCTTTTTATGACAACATGCCCCCGTACTGTACGGATTTGGAAATTCCGTTTTCCATCAAACCAAACGCATTAAAAACGCTCGAATAACGTAGGGAGAAGCGCGATACCCGCCGCCGAGCTGCATGGCGCTCCTGCCCAGGGAGGGAAAGCAATTTTAAACCGTGTGTAACGGAACGACACCGACTGCGCGAGAAAGCTAGGCAGGGGAAACTCTCCGGCCATTCTAAGGTGCGTTCACGCATAAACGACCCTGAGAAGAGCCACGAAATTGATAATTATCCTCAGTCCCATAGTGATGGTGCATCCCCACCATCTCAACACTCAACTTGCAAACTAATCTGGAGTAGAGGTAGATGGGGAGTTTCACGCCCTCCACCTCTGGAGGAGCTTATTATCTCGAAATCTTATTACTTACTAAACTTGTGTATAAAATTGCTAAAAGTCAATGTACAATGTGGTTTAAATAAATTAAATTAATATATACAGAGTGTTTTATTATTTAATATTCGAAAATTGTAAGATTAATATAATAATAAGGCTCTTCACCCCACGCCTAAGCCCCAGGTCACCCCCCGGGCCCGCCGCTAGCGCAGGGGCCCCCCCTTTAGGTTTGACCGGGGCAGTGACATTTGACAGACGCCATTATTTTAACGCATGCGTAAGACCTAAATATGTCTCATCCGTAAACGTTCTAAGTCACGTGGTTTGCGAAATTTAAAAGTTGACGGTGGTATTTGACGGTGACAGGCGCCCTTTTTTAGCGCTTGCGTAAGACCCTAATACAACTCATCCACGTAAGCTAAATTTCCTAAGTCACGTGGTTCGCGAAATATGACAGTTGACAGGTGGCATTTGACAGATGGCAGGCGCCATTTTTTAGCGCTTGCGTAAGACCCCAAGATACAACTCATCCACGTAAGCTAAATTTCCTAAGTCACGTGGTTCGCGAAATATGACAGTTGAAGGTGACATTTGACGGCGCCATTTTTTAGCGCATGCGCAGTACTCTAAATAAGCCTCGCCCAAGATTCTAATTAATGTATGGCGTCAAGATTTCGGATAATAAGCTTCTCCGGAGGTGGAGGCGTAAACTCCCCATCCCCCTCTACTATCTGGATATTTTTTTCTTTCTATTCTGATGATAATAACATTAGAACGAAGTTCTGAAATAATTGTACTGTCATCGGCTCTTGAGCCCTGTTCAAGGTAATCAGACTTTTTGAAATAGGTTACATATATAGAAATCAAGCTAATAAAAGCATTGTAAACTTACTTTATTCACTGGTTCGTTGTTCGAATTGTCGTCGTCGTTTTCCGTTATCAACAAGTTCAAATTGTCGGACACGCCGACGTTCGGATCCTCGGAACAGGCGTGTTTCTGGAACATGTTCATGTCCGAGAAGATTTTGTGGCAGTTGATGCAGATCACCTGAGTGTCGAAGAACATGTCGTTCGGATTGATGTTTATTTCCCCGTTGACTAGATTCGAAGACAGCGTTGTCGCATCTAAAACGAAAGAAACAAATTAATATTATTATTGGAATTTATGATCAAGATGGGTTTTTAGAAATAGTTTGGTAATTATGCCGCATCCAGGCTATATTCCGGCCTAATGCACGTACTGTGTATATTGCACGAAAGGTTTCAGCGTATTTTCCCCATATTATAACTTCGATATTGTTTCACATAAAAGTATTAAATCTGGTATGTATTCGCATAAGTATCTTAATTGCATATGAAAAAAATTAGAAAGTTATGTCAAGTGCTTTTTAAGATGTTCGATTTTGAAAATTGCCCATTTTTCTACTGTATCGCGGCGATAAAGAACGGCGTGTTGAATCATCGAACTCTTTTGCCCCCACTTTCAGGTAATTTGGACCGTTTTTTTTTGCGTTCTACGGTTACGTCGCGGGAAAGCATTTTAAATAAAAATAACAAGTATGAACATGTGCCTCTGTTTCCTTGGCTTCACTTATGCAAAAAAATCCGTCAATTTTTAATAAATCCCTACAATCTATCAGTAGGAATGCCACAAGTCGACCGTCGTTCCAAAAATCAAGCGCCGGCAGAAATTTTTTTGACGATACGGCACGACTTTTTTGCCCCACAGACACCCCAGTTTTGGCACATTTTACGCGCCGTTCTGTATCGCGGCGATACGAATGGATGAAAATAACCGTAGTCTGTGGGGGCCTTTAGGGCTTTTGAATTTGTCTAAATTATTTGTAGAAGTTATAAAAAAATTTAACAACGTAAACCCGGGGAATATATTATAATTACTTTTAAAAAAAATTCACTTTTACCATATCAAAAATTATAAAAATTTTATTAATAACTTCTATGTAGGGATAAAAAATTATATTAGTAAACAGATGACCCGCCTACTTAAGGTTATAAACTTTATATTTCCCGCCCAATATGCTTGCCGACGAAAGAAGAGAGCCGACGCGACGCGCCGTGCCGAGGTATGTATTCCTATAGTTGGATCATTTTTAAAATGAAAATTCGGTGCCGTTTGAAAAGAAAAAAATAAATAAAAAGTAGCAAAAAAGATTTGGCGACGCCTTTGCTTTTTATAATGTGCCGCTTCCCGCAGGTGTCTGTAATAATGGACCATATAAAAAGCAAAGCCGACTGACAATAAAAATTAAAACTTTTTGCTACTTTTTATTTTTTTATTTTTAAAGGGGGAACCCAAAATTTAAAAATGTAACTATATGCCTTCCTATCCTGCTCTATCAATCTAAAATATTTTCAACAAAGCGACGTTGCCACTTATACCAAAAAGTAATAGGAAGTTTGATATTTTAAATGAGACACCCTATATATTAATGCATTTTTCGCTCCGCTATTGCTTTCTGATTATTTTTGTTTAATACTTTCATATACCTATCTCTAATAGTTTTTGATCTAATAATTAATTTCTCAAAAATCAAATGAAAATCCAGACGCGGTCAAGGAAATGGAATTATTTTAAGAAAAATATAGCCTTAATGTTTTTGTTAGTAAAAACCTATCAAATAGCTTTTTTCATTAACGACGAGTCATTAAAAAGCAATAAATACCTTCAGATTTTGCCCCATCTGTAGTAATTTTCGACTTATTAATTAATTTCTTTGTTTTTCTTCAAAACATAACTTCAATTAAATTTTTATTACTACGTCACTGAGATTCGTACAAAGTTTAAATTTTGGAGGTTATTTAGGGAGGTCCTGTACATATTACTTTTGAGTAATAAAATTTGTTCTACACTATACAGGGTTGGTCAAAATTAGTGATTTTACCGCGAGATACAAAAATGAAGAAATAGTATATTACCTAAAATAAAAAATAAGGGATTAAAAGGGGGGGGGGCAAAAAAAATTTTCAATTTTTTCCCAAAAAT
>JAHBCN010026437.1:0-10785 GCA_019359885.1 Listronotus oregonensis | reverse complement strand
ATATATATATATATATAATATATATATATATATATATATATATATATATATATATATATATATATATATATATATATGCAAAAATGTCATAGATGTTTTTACTTACTTGGATACTGCACCAAAGCATCGGTATCGGTAGACTGCTTTAAAATCTTCTGAAACGCAGCATTAACGGGCGCGAAAACCGTCAACGGCTCGTAGTCAACAGTGTAGTTGCACAGTTGGCATTGTTCTAGCAGAGCGTAAAACTAAAAAAGAAAAGAAACTCTTAGAGCAAGGGGGAATAAAAATAGAGCAACCATATAAAAGAAATTATTTTTAAAAATAAAATATACGCAAGGTAGTTACAGAAAAGCGGAGCATCTAAATTTATTTCAGTATAATTTATAATATGTTTTTATTATCTCTTTACTTAGACCTCCTTTATTGTTGCTGGAAAACAGTTTATGTCGTAATTTTTATGTCAATTTTTTTAACGGAGTTAGGGGTAATTTTAAAAAGCCTCTTAATATTTTGATGATTGACTTTGTGATATTAAAAATAAAGGTAAATTTTTAAAATTCTAATTTTTAATTATTTTAAACTTTTATATTATTCTTAATTCTTATGAATATTTACGTAAAGCCAGCAATTTATTTAATTTAATAACTTACTGGCATATTATTATTAAAAGGCTAAAACCCATCAGTCATATTTACTCAGCGGGTTTAGATATAAAACCTTCTCCAACAATTTAAACTGGCATCCATCCGAATAAGTCAGCTAACTATTAATGTAAAGCAGTAAAATCATATTCTAACAATTTAATTTAATTAAAATATGAATTTAGTTTCCCATAGTTAGGCGTAAATAAATAATAAATTGTAAACCAGACATTTTTATTTCGACAGGGACTTGACTGGGTTAAAACCCTTAAGCGAATACGACTATTTATGTAATATTTCCTTTAATTCGGTTTAATATGATAAGTTGATTATTATTTTTAGAACACAATATTTTACAGAATTTTAGATTAGCTTGACTTGTTTATATAAATAGCGGAATTATGTATTTAAAAAGCTTAAAATTTTAGCTTAAAGTAATTTTAAATAAACTCATAGCAAACATAATTAATTAAAATTCCTTTTTAAAATAATGAATTAATAATTATGACTTGTTAATGAGTTGCTATTACTGGGGTAAAATTGTTGGTATAAATAATTACGTATCGCTGAACACAAAAAGATAAAACTTGTTTAGTAATTATTATCACTTATTAATTTATAATTTTGGTTCGAATTAATGGTACTGTGTTTATAAAATAAATGACTATTTAGTTTAATTAAAGTTTTCATTTTTATATTTAAAACAGCATATTATAATGTAATATTATAATTTATTAAAATTATATTATATATTATATTAAGTAAAACACGTTATGCCATTGTGGTTTTAATAAAATTTAAGACTATTTAAGCATAAATCCTAACTAAAATAAAGGAACTTGTATAAAAATAGGAAAATATAAAGACTTTGTCGTTACTAAAAACATTTTATTTTACAATTTTTCTAAATTTATTTTTAACAAAAATTTAAATGCTTATCTTACGCTTTGACTTTTTATTTTTACGCAGTAATACTATAAAATAATAAATAATTGGAAATAATATGACTACATTTTTAATAAAGAGTAAATTATTATTATCATTTTTGATGGTAATTTTAATGGTGGGTATTGATTGTTTTATTTTTTATATGTTTAAACAAAATACAAGTTCCCGTGTAGTAACAACATGAAAATAAAAATTGTCTTTACTTTAAACCGTTAAAATATTTTTTTCATTAAAAAAACTAATAACATTTTATTTGAACTAACCAAAACAAAATTACAAAATTTCATACTTACAAAAGCTTTTATCATAATTACTTGTTAAAAGGATTTTAATACCCAAATTATTATCGCATTCTTATGTAGGCTAAGTAAAAATCCCTCGAAAGCATCTTTAATTTACATTGTTCTTATACCACCTTTCTAAATACAAAATTAAAATGCCATTTCTTTATGTATAATTTTATTGATGATTATAAGCAGCGTTTACCCTTTAAGTTTAATAACTCAAAAAAAAAAACATTATTTTGAAATACTTGTGAAATTAATACAACACTTAAAATGACCATTTGCTAATACAAGGCAGTATATATTCAAAAAAATATTGAATTTAAATTTCAAATAACTCTTCATAAGTAGAACAAAATAAGTGTTAAAATAAGGTAAAACCTAAATACAGAACTTTTTGCATTAGCCAGAATGTTTAACTTTATGATTTTGCTAAATTTCAGTGTAAAAGTAAGTAGTTATATTGGTATTACTTTTAGCTAAATGTTTGTACAACCTATTAACTTTTATTACACATTATTTCTGGAGCTTAATAAAATAGTCAGTCACGTAAATATTGACTTGACGTATTCCGTTTAAGTTCATATATATATATATATATATATATATATATATATATATATATATATATATATATATATATATATATAATAATATATATATATATATATATATATATATATATATATATATATATATATAATATATATATATATATATTATATATATATATATATATATACATATATAGGGTCCTGCAGCTCACCGACGTAGCTCATTTATTACTTAATGTAAAATTTTTATGTTTTGCAGACGTTACCTTTAACATACGGTGCATTTCAGGAAAATAATTTTGGTTATACAGGGTGCCACAAAAAAGTGTGACGTCACGGCGTGCATTTTTTAAATGGAAAGCTGTGTATTTTTATATATTTGGTACCTCTTGAGTCGGTCAATCTTCCTCTAAAATTTTGTTAACATCGGTTCAGTAATTTTAGAAAAAAAATAATATATAAAAACTGTTTTGCACCATTAAATTTAAAAATGAATAAAAATGCCAATAGTGCTTGGATTTTGAAATTAAACAACAAACTTATTAAGTAACGTAATATCAGTCGCTTAGGTCATGTTTGGTGCATTGAACATAAGGATGTCCAAAATTTATTGTCAAACCTTGAAATTTGAACACTTTTTTTTCTTTTTTTAAAATATAAGCCCCTGTATATTTTTAGGTTGTTAGATGCAGAATTAAAAAACAAACATTTTTCTAATTATAACCTATCGAAATCTAACATTAAAAGTTATTCGTTGAAAACTGATTTTGGCATCTATTTAAATAGTAACACCATTGAATAAAAAATGATAGGTGGCTATGAAAAACAATTTATTGACATACCACTTGAGATGACAAATAAATAGCACTGTTAGATAAATAATTTAATTTATTTTGATAGATCCTGGTTAAAAGTTAGCAAATTTTATTTAGTTGATTTTTATATTTTGATGTTATATTTTAGTGGGTTAAAATAGGAACTGTGGGCTAGAAAGGTTGGCACCTATTGTACAGCTTAAAATGATGGATTCATATCTAGATTTCTGCTATTGCTAAACATTAAAAATATTCTAAAAAGTGTACGCATAGTGTACATATATACGTTGCAACACCCTTGCTCACTTCCAGCTTTCTAAAATAAATTCACATACTAAGTTTGACATATATTCCTAGTAAAAGCAGCCTTATCGCGATAAATCTACAATCTTTCTTTCTTGCTCTGCGCCTAAAAAAGAAAAACTTCGAAAGATAAATAAGGTAATTGTTACGATGTGCAAAGCTAATCCTTTTTCAATTCCATCTCAAAATAGAAAAAAAAAATGGGCTTATTATTGCCTAGAACTATCAGTCAAAACTAGTAGACGATGATTAAGCAAATCAAACCTTCGAGAATGTATTGCTAAGAAAGATTGATATTTGAAAACCTGTGAGATCGGGTAAAACAAGATCTTTAAGAAAAAAAAACCTTTAAAATTTAACTGATTTGTGGAGAAATATCGAGTGTAGTCTAATATTTCAGATACCCATTGTTAAGCCCTAGTAGAATCAATGCACTCTAGTTTGCGAGCAGTAATTAATAATAAAGAAAATATTAGGTTAAGTAAGTTTTAAGCTTGGAAATTGCCTTTAGTTTTAGTTTGTTTTTATAATGTGCTTTTTATATGCACAATCAATAAAAAGCACCAAGTACAGCCTAATTTATAATAAATTATTATTTGTCATTCGGGATTCTGCCAGAATAATTCAAAAATCACGTTGTAGTAGAATGTGCATCTAACTAAACATCGCTGTCCGTATCGTCACTCATTTTGAAATTGGATTAGAATTTTCGGCTCTTTTTTCTATCTAAAGAACAAAACATTGCTTTTTATGGGGATCGTAATGACCATTCGAAGAAGAAGACCATTCGGAAACGGTTTACGAATGATCACAAGTTTGGTTGAAACAGTAAAGAGATCGTGAATTAAACCATCACCTATCGGTTAAAACGGGTTTAACTGACTGCGCTTGCGCGTGTATACAATAAACGGTTTATTGCGAATTTGGAACGAACCTTGTGACAAGGATTCAAGTGCAAATGTTTAGAATTCTTATTCTTATTGCTTAAACGTGTCTAAGGAGATCTATGCCCAAGCGTTTTATAAAGTACAAACTTCCTTACAGAACAACATGCTTTAGTATTTCAGGAAGTAAATACGAGTAAGTTTATTTTTTAGGCATGCATAACACTTAGGGACATATATCATTATGATACTATTAAAATAAATATGTGTTGGCTATCTTAATTAATGTGTTTATATGTTGCAACCATTCAAACGGATACATACACCTCTAAAACAATGTGCAGTCAAGCGACAAAACACTTTTTCAGTTTACCATGTCATAATTTAACGATGATTTATTAATTTTAATGTAAAGCACCAGGGTGCTTATTACGATCTCCATAAGCGCCTTTTTTACCTTTGTTTACCGCCAGTGGGCTCTTATGAAAACATGTTTATGATAATAATTATACGATGCAACACCCTTGCTCACTTCCAGCTTTCTAAAATAAATTCACATACTAAGTTTGACATATATACCTAGTAAAAGCAGCCCTATCGCGATAAATCTACAATCTTTCTTTCTTGCTCTGCGCGCTGATTGGTTGGCGGTGTATATATCCAATCCATCTCTTGCCGAGCATTTGTTAATATTAGACTTAAGTAGCCACTATTTTGTCGATCCTTCAATTTTTGCTACGTCTTTGGTCATTTATTTCATACTTTTAGAATTTTCTTTTCTTTAAAGGTAAAACAGCTTGTCATATTCAACTAAATCAAATCGAAAAGTGAGATTTAAGGCTTGAGCTTTGTTCCTGAAATCTGACATATAAAGAGAACTTATCTGATCTCACTTTTGTAAATGGAAAATCAAGGAGATTTTAAAGTAGCATGCATTAAAAATATTTTCTAAAGAAAATAGTTATCAAATACTAGCTTTGTTGTAAAAGTATGAAACAGTGGAATTTAATTGAGATTTTTTTAAAAACAACAGTTGCTTTAACTTACCTACTTTTGCTTAAAAAACTGCGACTTAAACCATTTTTTTAACAGAAATTTTGGAGTGACCGCCATAAGCTGCTTTATCAAATTTGTCTTGTTTTGCTATAGAGTTTTAAGTATTTTTCTTTAGGGCTGATTTTGAGATAGTGGTGGAAAGTTAAAACTGACAATAATTTATTTTAGAATAAAAGTTGTGAATCAAAACTTTATCAATATCAAAAAGTTTATTTATATAGGACTTACATATTTGGAGGTTAGAAGGAAAGGAAACCCTTTGCAGAGAGCCAGTTTCACATTTTAGACATTCTAGGGATAATGAAATTGACAAATTGGAAAGTACCGACAGTCTGTAAAGGCATGCATAATAGTAGCACTTTGTGTAGCTCTATTGGAATCTGCAAGGAAAGGACTTACGCTGTATAATTCTCTAAAGTAGAGACCAGAGAAATATCTCTAAAATAGCTCGTCCATAGGCAAAAGGAGAAACCTTTATGGTAAAAGTAAGGACGTTAGTTAGGCAAATAATCTTTCTTGGATTAAGTCAAAAATGCTATAATAACTACTTCCCAGATATGAGAACCAATTTGGGATATTCAGAATAGCTAAACGAAAACGAGGGAAGGTCCTTTCTGAACACTTTTTATATTTTGCGCGAAAAACGCTTGTACTCGTATAACTTTTTATTGAAGAAAACACTTTTTAGTAATATACAGCAACCCTTATCCGCAACCTACAGGAATGTTTTTATTTTGCTCACCGACCAGCTGTGAGGGATTTGTAGCTCTTTTATAGTTATTTTTTCGTTCCGAAAAATTAAAATATAATTCCTTATCTAGCAGCTTTTTATAGAGCAACACAGAGTGCATCCTTAAACAGTCTTTCTGTAAAGGACCAGAACTTTGTTTGTTTTTCTTATCCCTGAAATGTCTAAACTCTAAACTGTAAAACATGATTCAAACACAGGTTTTCCCTTCCCCTTCCAAACCCACTCTTACATCACTTAAGACACCCGCGGTTAAATAGGCTATTTGACAGGTTTTTAAAATACATTTTATATTATGTAGTAGAGTTTAAGAAACCCAGTAAAAGTTGTTTTTTTTAATTCTGGTACATATTTGCTGAGAAATATCAAATTAAAAATTCAATATTTAAATAGCGTGCCAAAAGGCTACTTTGAGAATATGGCGCTGCAATGGGTTCGGTGACGTCATTTGCCTGTATTCTGATCTGTGGCACATATCGATATCATCCACATACATTTGTTGCAAACAAAAAACGAAAGTGCGATTGGATTCACATTTTATCAGTGATTTATGTAACAAAATGAGTAACAAATGGTGTGCAGTTCCAAAATGTACAAATACGTCCTTAAAAACTTCGGAAAAACTATTTGTAAGTGTTCCAAAGAATGATCGAAGTACGTCAGAAAGTGGTTGCAATTTTCTCGGAGATCCTAATGACATAGCGAATAGTACAAATATTTTCTTCTGTGAAGACCATTTCGATGTAAGTAAACATAATATTTATATTTTGTAATAGTTAATTACATTTAGAATGTAAATATTTTCCTTATTGATTTGGGGTTATAATACTTTTACTGTTTTTAACAGAATGTCTCTTGCAACTCACATCGAATATTTTCGCTGTTTTCCATAATATTAGTTAAAAATTGTAGCTGAAGTCTTATGATTTCAATAAGCATTACACTAAAAGATCCCGACTAACTTGTTTGTTTTAACTTAACATTTATAACCTATAAAAGTTCTTGCTTGCTGTGGAAGTTCATCATTATTTTACTTTCTTATAATATAATTTAAGTGACCACTAGTGTTATTATACAGGGTGTCTGTGAACAACATCAGGAAACTTAAGGTAGTGATTCTATATTGAAAAAAAAATGCAAGTAAGTTATGTGAGAAAATGTCGAAATCTCCACCATTACCAAGATACAGGGATGAAAATATAATTAAAAAAAAATTTTGGAAATATTTGTTTTATTCTTTTACCTATTTAGTTGATATTTGGTATAAGAAAGAAGTTTGGTTGACTTTACAATTGATTACAAATTGGTTATTTTTTATTCCGCCAGAGGGCAGTTTACCTGAAACATAACATTGATTTTCTTTATAACTTTTTTATTTCAACAGATATCTTAAACAGAGTATAAATATTAGAGGTTACTATAAACTTAAAAATAATTTTTCTCTTGATTAATGTCGAAAATTCTTACCGTTCAGCCAGAAAATCGACTTCAAAAGTTTTTATGCGTTTGAAATCAGTTACATACGTAATTTTAAATTTACCCGAAATCAAGTCGCCTTGCTTGAAATTAACATTTTTAAGGGTTTGTTGTTATACTAAATATCAACTTAATCGGTTAAAGAATAAAATAAATATGCCAAAAAAAAAAAATTAAACAAAAAATGATATTTTACATCCCTGTCTTGGTAATGGTGGAGATTTCGACATTTTCTCTTGAACTTATTAGCATTTTTTTCTGTAGTCACTACCTTAGTTCCTGATGTTGTTTCCGGACACCCTGTATTTGCTCTGCCGTTTTCACATTTTTTAGCTTCAAAATATAAAAGTCGTAATTATTTTTGAAAAATAATCCGACCACGATTGCGTCGACTTAAGGCAGGTTTCTGCTGTGTGCTTTTACAAAATCGTTGTCCATGGTAAAGTACTGGACATAATTACATATAAAACACACAAATAAATGGATAATATAGAAAAATCTTATTAAAACAGTTTGTAGGCAAACGAGGTTTACAAGCAGGTGACGTCATCATAAACTCAACCAATCAGGGCGTATGTGTCACGTGAAAACTTAATAATAGTTTAAATATAATTATTATTTTCAACTTACGTAAATAAATAACCATTTTTAAACTCTTAATTTATACTGATAACAGTAATTGACACTTTATTTTTCGCATTCTCAAATGCCTATAGAAGGCCTTAAGCTTTCGTGGACTGTTCCAAGATTACAAAATAAATAAATACTTTATAACTGCCTAATTTTAAATTGTAATGATCTGTCTCTCTTAATTCTAATACAGATCTAAATACCTATTGTTACAGATGTTATTCGTGTACTTATAATGTTGAAGTCATTTTAATTTTTTGTACTAATTTAAAAAAAAAAAAAAAAAAAAAAAAAAAAAAAAAAAAAAAAAAAAAAAAAAAAAAAAAAAAAAAAAAAAAAAAAAAAAAAAAAAAAAAAAAAAAAAAAAAAAAAAAAAAAAAAAAAAAAAAAAAAATTTTTTTTTTTTTTTTTTTTTTTTTTTTTTTTTTTTTTTTTTTTTTTTTTTTTTTTTTTTTTTTTTTTTTTTTTTTTTTTTTTTTTTTTTTTTTTTTTTTTTTTTTTTTTTTTTCGGGGTTTTTTAAATTTTTTAAAATCTTTTTAAATTTTTTTTTTTTTAATTTTAAATAATAACCCTGTAAATAGAAAATGTTTAGCAGTAATATTTTAAGTTTATAATTGATTTATGGTTTATTTAGTTACCTTTGTTTAATTTCAACCGTTAATGTTTTGAAATTACTATCACTAAATTTCAGATGGGTAAATGCATTTGATTCATATATTTAATAAGGTTATTTTATTTAAAAAAGAATATTATTAATTACTACTTTCGAATAAAACAAATTTGTTAAAATTGTAAAATTTGGAAATTATTTGTATAAATACATTAAACGATATATTAAAATACACATTCTTTAGTATACAGATAAATCAGTAGGTCATTTTCAGTTTTATAACCATATTTTTAAAGTTGACAAAATTATATTAATTTTGAATTTTTTTAAACATTGATTAAAAACAAACTATTTTTTGTTGTGACCTAAAGTAGATTAGTTAGGTAAACTTTATTAAATCTGAAGTTACTTGGTTTAACTGGTGAAGAGCGACAAAAATTTTAAGAAATGTTTTATCAAAAATTTATAAAAAACGTGCTAATTGATTTTAAGGTTTTTTGGTATATAGTGAGACGATAGAAAATGACGTTTTTAGTGGTGCAGGTATCATGTATAAAAAGGTAAAATTTTATTTACGTGACGTTCTCAGTAAATCGTTCTGCTGATTTTTGTTATCGCTAATTTTTTGACCAACTAAATATTTAGATATTTTTTAAACCCCTGATCACTTTTTCGTTAGAAGAGCCATTTTTCGAGAAAACAAAATAATTACCCTTAAAAACGTCATTATATAGTGTCTATAAACACCAAAAATTTTTTAAAATATTAGCACGGTTTTAAACAATTTAGCAAAGAATTATATTTCTTAAAATTATGGATGTCTTCTGTATCAGCTAAATGGAGACTTGGGCTTTTTAGATATAGGTTGACCTAAATTGACCTATTTTATCTTAAGAGTGTGACATAAAGTTTTGTCACAAATTACCACAAATAGCATATGCGAAAGGTAACGAAAGCGACGGCAACCAAACGATTTTATCGACACGCCTCCTCGCTGGATGCAGGCCACCTCTCGGTCTAGTACGCAGTCCAGTGTATAGCTGCTCTTAGTTAGTTTCGTGTTTTCTGAACAATTTTCGAGTTTAGTGCGCGCTTTTATGTTCTTTAGTCTATGGGCATATTGAAAACTATTTCGATTCATTTAGTATTTTGTGATTATTATTGTTTGTACCTGTGTATTTTGAAAATGCCTGGATTTAAATGTGTTAATTTGCACTGCTCTGAAAGAAGTGGTGGAAAAACATCCCTATTTAGATTTCCAAAGGATGAAGTAAGGTATGTATTTGATAATACTGTTTCCTATAATTAAAAATTGGTATCTTCTACAAATTTGATAAACGGGTCACATTTTGTCGATGCCTGTTTATCAAAGCCTTTTTACTTACAAACGTTGGAATTTCTGAGCTGAATTTTCGTACAAATACAGTAAAATATAAGTACCAGAATACAGAGGTTTAGTTAAAAATATAAAATGTTTTCGACAAATATATAAATCAAATTTTCGATATTTCTAAAGTAAGTTTCCTAGTGCTGAATCGCATTTGAGTTTATTGTCAATGGACCCAAAATGATTTTTGTTGTGTTTACTTCCAGATCAGAAATTTGGCTCAAATCTGCTGGAAGGGAAGATCTTCTGCAAAAGAATCCCACGAATTATAGATTGTGCGAATATCACTTTGAAAGTAAATTTGTGTATAAAACTACAGGTGGCTTAAAGCGTCTTTATGATCATGCAGTTCCAACACTGTTTTGCGACCCATCAAAAGAAGTCACGAAGATACTTGTTTTGTTGAGCCCCCAAAAAGATCACTGTATTATCAGGTAAGTAGCTA
>JAHBCN010026436.1:0-10644 GCA_019359885.1 Listronotus oregonensis | reverse complement strand
AAAACCCCTTTAAATTTTATACAGAGGAAGCACTAAAATTGTACATGTTCATAACTTTTTTCCACGTCTCCTGCTTTTTTTTATAGTTGTTCCATCTGTTTTTTTTTACATTATACAGTGCTTTCATTTCAAAACGAACCACCCTAAATATCTTTAAAAAAAAACACTCACCAAAAAAACAAAGAAACACGTAGATTTAGATATACAGGGGGAAGTATAATTTCTATTTGATAAAATTTTATCGGTCACCTCCTAACCTCCAGTTAACCTCACTTTGATATGTCAAATGGCAACCCCCATAGTGTGACACATCATTGTAAGCGGCATGAAATTTGCTATCCAACAGTACTAAGAAACTTTAAATCGATGGACGTAGAAGTAAAAATGTGTGTTAATTAGTTTATCGTGTTCAAATAATTTATTTTATCAAATGCTCAAAATGTGCGCCGTTATTGGCGAGACAAGCTTGTTTTGAAATTCCTCGCAGACTATTTTAGTGTGCATTCATTCCAATTATTATTTTTTGTGTTACCTGCTACAGCAAAACACTGCAATAGCACAAGTTTTTAAGACGTTTAGGAACCAGTTAAATATTACTGTTAGGATTGTCATTTTGACATCGTTAGTTTAAAATTAAGAATCTTGATTTTAAAATGGTGTATACTCTAGCAGAGAGAATAGAAATAATTTTCCTATATGGGGCTGAAGATCGATGCGCGCGTGTTCAATGAGAGGCATCAAAATAAAAACGTGGGGCATAAATATGTAATGGAATTGGTGCGTAAGTTTGAAGAAACTGGATCTGTATGCAACAAGAAAAGTACTAATGAAAGGGTTTTAGACGAAGCACGCCAGGTTGAGGTACTAGGACAGTTCGCAATAGATCCGACGTTGTCTATTCCAAAAGTTTCTAAGCTGACCAATATTTCTACGGGTTCCGTGCACAAAATTTTGAAAAAGAATAAGTTTTTTCCATACAAAATACAAATTCTTCATGAACTCAACGAAGACGATTATGATAGAAGAATAGAATTTTCGAATCAATGTGCCAGCGAATTGACGAAGACCCTCATTTGATCAAAAATATCTGCTTTTCTGACGAATCAACTTTCTTCTTAAATGGTATTCTTAATAGACATAACTGCAGATATTGGGATAATGAAAATCCGCACATATTTCAGGAAGGACATACTCAATTTCCAGAGATCAACGTTTGGGCAGGTATTTATGGAAACGAAATTATCGGGCCATTCTTTCTGGAAGAAAATTTAACTGGGCAACTGTATCTGAACCTTTTGGAAAATGCGATATACCCTTCTATCGTCCAATCTTTGGAAAATCAGGTGGATGAAAATGGTGCTATGGAACTCAGTGAAAATAATTTGCATTTCCAGCAAGATGGAGCCCCCCCACTATGCTTTAGCAGTTCAGAGTGGCTCAATGAACAGTTTCCAGGCACATGGATAGGCAGACGAGGTGCCATCGAATGGCCAGCACGGTCTCCAGACTTAACTCCTCTAGACTTTTTCCTCTGGGGTTATTTAAAAGTAAAGTGTACAAAACGCCACCTGCAAATATTCAAGAACTTAAATGTAGAATTACACTAGAATGCAGAGGTATTACCAGACAAACTTTCGCCAACGTTCGCGAAGAATTTCAAAACAGACTTTATTATTGTCTCGCCAATAACGGCGCACATTTTGAGCATTTGATAAAATAAATTATTTGAACACGATAAACTAATTAACACACATTTTTACTTCTAAGTCGCTTCTACGTCCATGTGTCACACTATGGGGGTTGCCATTTGACATATCAAAGTGAGGTTAACTGGAGGTTAGGAGGTGACCGATAAAATTTTATCAAATACGAAATTAAACTTCCCCCTGTATATCTAAATCGACGTGTTTCTTTGTTTTTTTGGTGAGTGTTTTTTTTAAAGATATTTAGGGTGGTTCGTTTTGAAATGAAAGCACTGTATAGCTCCTTTGTAACTTTCTACTAGACTCAGTAGTATTAACTTCTCGTTTTAGGAGTAAAATTTTCTATCTTGAGAAGAGCCAGTTTTATAAGAAAACTGCATTTATAAGGATCAAATTTAAACTAAGTAATAACTAATTATTACTAATACTTCTAAAACAATATTTTTATAAAACAGGCCCCAGATTTTTAAAATAAAACAAAATAGAAACTAATTTTTACAGACCCGAACGACTTATAACCCAGCTATAACCTTATAAAATTGAAGAAATATAAACATTTTTTACAGAAAATTCGTTGTTGCCAGATGTTTTAATACTTGAGAGTTTCCTTACTCAAGTGCGGTATAAAAAGCAACTATAAAACGAAAGTGAGTGTTAAGGTTACCTTGAATGAGGCATCCTTAAGAATCCACTTGAGTATCGACTATAAATACGGCCCTAAAAGCTACAAGAAAAATTACATGACATAAAATTATTTGTTATTTTTTTATAAAAGAATACTTTACGAGTTATAATCAAAAAATCGAATTTTCAGGATTTTTTCAAGGTATACCCCTAGAATTCGCTTTTTTGATTATAACTCGTAAAGTACTGCATTTAGATGAATATATTATTTAACCTAAATTAGAGGTTTCGTAATAATACACAATTTATGTTTTATAAAATTTCTTGTAGCTTTTATAGTTTTTGAGATATTGACTTATAAAATTTGCCGCGCGGAAGCCCATTTTCAGGGTTAAATTAAAATTATAAATAATGGAGATAAAACTCCGGAGGTTGGGTCTTTTTATCCGATATTTCCTCCCCTTCTAGGATTTTTTTCCCAATTTTCGCTATCTTTTCTGGTTTTCAAGTTATCATGAAAAATTGAAATGGCTTTTTTTTATTTAGTTTTTTGCCTTCCGCATTTTGGTAATTTTCGTAGTGATTTTTCCAGTACCAACCTTAAAATTAACTTTCCCTAGTTGGTTAAAGTAAAAGTTGTTTAAATTTCAGAAACTGCTAAAGCTTACTGTCAGAACACATTGCAGCAACAAATTTTAACCTGCAAAATTTGCTACAAAAAAATTTTACCCAAGAAAACTTTTGTAAAAATACAGGTTATAAAAATTAAATTTTTCTTGCTGCAATGTTTTTATTATGCAAGAAGAATAAGGCAACAATATTTTTCTTGCAGCTACCAGACTATTTTGGTGAATATTTACGGTACCAGTTCTAAAACATTCTGACAGTATGCCATTCATAAAAAACAATCTTAAAAATAATTAAATACACTCTTTACATATTTCATTAAGTTGGTAAGCTTTATTGTCAAAACAAATTGCAGCAATAAGCGTAAGGTAGCGCTCCCCTACCAAACCTCGAATTAAAAAAATCAAGGGTTGGTAGAGAGATGTTATCCTTCAGCCAGACCTTGGCTTTTATGTTTATGAACCTACTCAAAATTGTTTACCAAGCCTCTCACTAAAATAATTAGCAAGATGAAATCCATCAAAAGTATTTGCGAAAACCGGTTATTTTTTCTGGTTTTGACAAATTAAAAAGTATGTAAATAAACCCGAGTGATCGTTGAAAAATGCAAAAACAATATAGTTTGCTGGCTTTTTTAACGTAACATTTTTCTTCAAAAGCTAAACAAAATGTTACTGCCATCAAATAACAGTGGTAAGTCTTGAATCTGAACCGCTAGTAACACAACTTCCAAATAGTGTTACTGATTTAGATAACATGTTATAAAATGAAGAAAAAATTTCTGATGTCACATGTCACTATACGTTTTCCTATTACCTTTTTTTAATAAGAAAAACTAAGCAAAATTAGACTTGTGTTTAAACGTTTCGCTCGCGAAAAAGCTTTATTACACTTTGCACTGTTAAAGTCATGTAAAGCGAGTACTTAATAGATACCACTAACTACTAATTAATGATTGGATAAACAAAGGTATGTATATGAAGTAAAAAGTGGTTTCGACACTTTAACAGTTGCCAATTCTAAAATTAGCCGTCTCGAAAATCAGGAAATACCTGGTCGGCCACAGTTTTAAGTTTAAAGCAAAATTATTTTTTTTGAAAAAGTGATTATGATATAATCTATGTGACTGAAAATTGTTTATTTTATTTCTTAATAACTTTGCATAACTATGAATTTCAATTTACGTTCATTAATAAATTTTAATAAATGAATAATGTACTTTTCAAAATGGCTGATTATTTTATAGTTTCCGTCCTTTTTGCACTGTACTGTACTGAAAACCATAAAAATGTTTTTTTTTTGTATTCCCGATTTTAAGAAAAGTGTTTTTTTGCGAATATATCTATAGTAAAAACTTGAACAATTATTTACAGGGTGTCAGGGAAAATGTGGGAAATCTCCCGGATATCACAAAAAAATGGTAAAAGGATACTACAAGTTTATACAGGGTTCCCCATAATAGACTATCCATTTTAATGGCTCAGTAATTGTTAAAACTTAATAAAATCAACATTTTATTACACTTAATTACAATTCACTCTTTGGTATTTGCTATAACATACGACTTATCCAAACTTTTAAAAATTACGTCTTTTAAGTAAGTGCCATTAACTTTAATGAACTTTTCAAGATTTGACAAGAAATGATTTATCACGATGACGGAAAACCTGATCTATTCACCGGACCTCTTAAGGAATTCGGACTTTAAGATCATGGATGTTTTCTGGACGAGTTGCAAAGACCTTTGACTTTAAATAGCACCACAAAAAAAGTCTGGTGTAGTTAAGGTCCGGGACCTTAAAGGCCAATTTAAATCTCCAAATAGTGAAATGAGTCGGCCATTAAACGCTTCTCGCAGAACTCTTTTATAGTTTTTAGAGGTATGTACTGTCGCTTCATCTTTCTCTATTAATTTACTCTTTATGTTTTCACGCACAAAAACTCGTTGTTGAACTGAATTATCCATGAGAATTAAAACTAAACATAATTGAAATTTTGTATACAGGGATTTTTTGGGGCGCTGATCACGAATCTGGAGTCAAATTTTGTTGGACACTTTTAGTTTTTGAGTTATAACCTCCCCCTCGGACCTAACCTCAAAACTGCACAAACTTTTCTAAAATTCTTCCTTCTTAAAACCGATTACACCCAAAATGGAAGATTTTATGGAAATACACTTGTTATTTTATAAGATAAATTTAATTTTACTTTTATTTAACAAATATTTTTAATAAAAAAAAGCATAACAAACACTTCTCAAAAATATTATTTTTATTTTTATAAATGTCAACAGAATTGCCAGAGACCCGTGAAACAATTGAATAGCTTACTTTTTAAATTTTTAATCGCGAAAAATAAAAATAATTCAAATTTATAAAGTAGGCCATTCAATTGTTTCGTGGGTCCCTGGCGTACCAACATAAAACTGTCTAAAATCACTAGACATTTTGTTGACATTTATAAAAGTTAAAATAATATTTTTGGAAGTGCTTGTTGTGCTTTTTTTAATTAAAAATATTTGTTAAATAAAGATGAAATTAAAATTATATTATAAACTAATAGGTGTATTTCCATAAAATCTTTCATTGGTAATCAGTTTTAAGAAGGAGGAATTTTAGGAAAGTTTCTGCAGTTTTGAGGTTAGGTCCGAGTGGGGCATTATAACTCAAAAACTAAGTGTCCGACAAAATTTGACTTCAGATTCGTGATCAGCGCCCCAAAAAAAGCTCTGTTACAAAATTTCAATAAAATCGTCCGTGGGCCTGGTAGGTAAAAAATTACCATTGTTTTAAGTTAAAATTTTATCGGATAAAAACTGGAGGGGAAGTATATACCGCGCATGCCATGCTATTGGTCATCTGGGTATGTATCGCTTCCCGCCGACCAATCAGAACAAGCGTGCGACAGGAAAGGTTATAGACCTGTTCTTTTTTCTCTATCGCACGATTGTTCCCACTGCCGAACGTCAAAGCTGCACCCAGCAGGTAAATGCTCGAAGGTTAACAGTCGTCATTAAATAACTCGAAAGTTTTCAAAAAAAAAATTGATTCGTGAGCAGCGCCCCAAAAACCCCACGTTACGAAAAATCACCAATATCGGTGTGTTGTCCGAAAACTACAAACCTACCCATATTAACTATAATGTTATAAACAAATTAATTATTAAACATTAACCACATGGCATCTAAAAATTTAATTATTGCCAAAAATTAAAATTAAATTTTATTAAAGACTTAGGGCTCCACCTCACGACAAACGATGAAAATGAAAATAACGTCGTCACCCAGGTCACGCCATGTCACAAGGATTGAAAAACATGGCGTTACTTTTTACTTAAAAAAACGCATTTTTAACAACATATAGACGGTTCGTCTACATTTAATATAAAATTAAAACTTTGATATAATAGCGTGTTTACGAGACAATTATACGAACTTCGAATTTTATGGAAAAATCGATGTTATAGCTGAACTCTTAATGTATTCTTACATAATCGGTAACTCGGTAAATTTACCGTTATTTATTGACCAAAATTGGTAAAATGAGAACAAGTCAAACTACAAAATAATATCAAAATCTTGGGCCAAGTTATCTTTTCGATGCAACAAAAAAAAAAGAAAAACGTGAGCTGCAAATTCAGCAAGTTGGCCATGGAATATCCGGTTGAAAATTGAAAAAATAACTTACCTAAGAGTATTACGGCTTAAAGTGGAAAAAATAGGGTTTACTGGGGGGATTTATTGTAAAAATTATCCCAAATTGACCTAAAATAGACAGTTTAGCACGGCACAAAGTTGGGAACGAATTCTAGCTCACCACCCGGACCGGCGATATTAATTTTACGTCACAGTAGTAAAGAGAGAGAGCTACTGAGTGATAAAAAATGGTACAGGTGTTGCCAGTTTTATCAGAAATAATCCTTGTCTAAGGAAATAAAGAAAATAAGTTTGTAGGCTTGTCCTTTAATCCTTTTTCTACAGTCCAGAAGGTCCAAATCTTCAAGCATATACCTTCTAGGGGCAGACCTCGGCAGTGCGAACAAGCGTGCGAGAGAAAAAGAAATATCGGACTCTAGCCTGTCTCTCTCGCTCAAACGTGCTGATTGATCGGTAGGGAGTATATACACCGCCCACCAATCATTACAAAAAGAGGGATATATAAACCCCTCCCGCCATCCTTATCAACATGTTGAAGTGAGAGATAAAGCTTATACACCTATCCTTCTTTCTCTCTTGCATTTCACGCTTGTTCGCACGCCTGAGCGGTAAGGCTGCCTCTAGAAAGTATGTGCTCGAAGGCCCAAAAATTGGGGAAAAAATCCGAAATTAACGATTTTTTATGATATATGGCAACGGTGAAATCCCCCTGCAAGGAAATTTATTTTCAGGCTCCAAAACGAAACAGCGCGCAAATATATATTTTTTTATTTTTGCCCTTTGAAGACAAAATAAATATATTTTTAGAATTTTGCACTTAATAAGCAACTAACATACTTATTTTTATTTCTTTATCTCCTCTTTACTCTTTTTTTATTTCTGTGCACAAAAGCGCAATTAAGGGGTAAAAATATAAAATAAAAAGGTGTGACTAGCAAAACGAAGGTGTGTTATTTATTGTTAAAAAATCTTGTTAATATATTTTTAACCCTAATAAATTAAACACCGTATTTTTAACTTATTTATTTATAAATTAAATGTATAAAAAATGTCTTACCGGTGGAGGCGGGACGGGATCGTTTTTCCCGCCGCCGAATAGACGGAAGCCTTTCCCACATTCTACCTGCCGGACTTCTGTGCGTGGGGTATCACTTTTTACAGTTGCTTCTACTATCCGGGGGCAATTATATAACTTCTCCTCGATGGGGGGTTTACACGGATTATCCATTTTAAACAAAAATAGATCTTCTCAGACTAGTTTTTTGACATATCCATCCTAAATTTTGACAATTTGGTAGGTAGTCTTGGTAGTCAATTGTTTAAATAACTTAAATGCAGGAGCTCCTGGTGATTTTATCAGTTTCTTGAAATTCTCTTGCCGCTTTTAATGCAACCCCAATTTTATTTTAATTAATTCACTGAAAAATACGTAAATAAGGTAAAAATCATGAGATGCACTTGCGATTTTGAATTTACCGGTAAATTTGACGCACAGGGACTTTCGATTGTTGCCAGTTGGCCACCATGCAGAATGTCACGTGACCCTGTCATAATTTGACTTTGTTGTTTTGAAATGTTTGTCTTAATTTTTAAAAATTATTATAATTTTGCCTAAAAACATGTCTTCACCCACTCAAGGTAATAAAAAGCAAAAGTTGTGTTATATATGCATAAATAAAAATGTATAGTTTTGTATTTCTCTTAAGTTAGTAGCTAAATTAAAAAGGCGTCTGCAGATATGGCAGGTTTTTTTTGAATCATTCAAAATTTCTGCCTCCAAATTTGAATTTTATTAACTTTTACTAAACTTACTGCAAATTTTTACGCTTGCAGGTTGTTTATATGACAAATATTAATTTTTATTTGACTTTATTTATATATATTTCAGCTTGTAAAAGAATCTAAAATTATATCTTTTTAGGAGAGCTTGATGATGCAGAAGCTTTATTAGAATCAGCAACAAATATACATTCAGAACATGATGCTGAAATGGAAAATTTAAATGAGCTTTCCGAAGAATTATGCATAGGCAGTGAAGCAATGGATACAGAAGGTTTGAGATAATAAAGTTCTATATTCTAAATATTTCACCTATACTCTCCTTGCAGGCACTTTGAATAATTCTGGTAATATTTTAGGACATGAATTAGTGGTGGAATCACAAGAGGAGGTGGAACATGAGGAAGAGGTAGGACAGAGTGAGGCAGAAATTGAACCCCAAGAAGTTGAAGTGCAATCTGAAGATCAAGATGAAGGTTTGGAAGAAGTGATAGAACCCAAATTCAAACCTGCATCAAGTATGCCTCCATTAAGACCTCTAAATATTGCTCCTAAACCTGAACAAGTACCAATAGCTGTTAAATCAGTTAGTGGACAGCCTTTAATTTTGGTACCAGGTATGTAATTTAAATAAAATATGTGTTTCTATATCTAAACCATTTTTTATCTAGGAGGTAGTGGAGGTCAAGCAATCAAACTAGTAAATCCGCAAGGACAAGAAATAAATTTAGCCAATTATTCCTTAAGTCGCCCTATTACAATAAAATCAACAGGCAAAACTTTAACAACGGCTCCTGTAGCACAAACACAACCAAAACCAATCTTTATGAAAAAAATAATCACTACAAATACTGGACAAAAAACCATTACCAAACCCATTTCGTTTGGTAAACCAGGCCAACAGTTTGTAGTAGTGCAAAAAGCGGGAGACCAACCACAGCAAGTTAAGTTAGTTCAAACCGCTCCAGTGAGTACTTTATCATCAGCCCCAGTAACGAAAACAATAACATTACAACAGGCTCAAGAAATGGGTCTGCTAGGAAACGCCAAGATTGTACAGAGTAGTGTGCAGCAAGCAGGCCCTAAAAGGACGTTTTAATCAATAAAACCCAACCGAAAACCATAAAGCTTGTCCCGCAGGGCAGTGCTAATCAAGTGACATCGGGTGTGACAAAAACAATAGCTCTTGGTCAGTTTAAGTCCCCGACAAAAATTTTGCCAGCTGCAACGACTAATATCGCAGCAGGAAAAGGGCCACAGAGGGTTATTTTTAAAAGTGCCAGTGGAAGCCAAGTTTTGCCTGCCGGACAGTTGATTCAAGTGGCTGGAACTCAAGGGATTGCTAATGGACAAATACATCAGATTAATGTGCCGGGAAAGGGAGTAAGTATCTTTTAATTTTTAAACAAATCTACTTTTTGTTACTTCGGATGTTGTAAAATGCTTATTATTTTGTCTTTTTAGATGCAGTATATAAAGTTTGTTACTTCAACTTCTGGAGAACCTAGTAATACAACAGTACGCTTGTTAACACTGTAAAATCCACGACAGCTTCAACTGTATCAGCTGCAGTAGTTTCTGAAGTAAAGGTAATATCTTGAACTGAAAATAGATAGGTAGATAGATGAATGAATAGATACATTAATGTGGTGAAAGCAATAAATAAATAAAAATTTAGAGGGGCTGTGTGGCTATGTTCTTAAATTATTTAATATAAATTGTTTCAGCCAATCATTACAGCAACCAAATTGGTTAGTAAACCGGCCACTACAACCAAACCCACTCAAGTAATGCTAGTTCCTGCAGGATATATCCCTGCCAACATGCAGCAGGTACGGTAACAAATTCCAAAAATATTGGGAATTTCCAAATATAATTTAATGTATTTTTCAGGTACAGAAAGTTGCTATTCCTGCAGTGAAACCAGCTGTATCTCAGAAGCATGTTCTCGCGACAGTACCACGACCGGCAGCTGCAGTTACAACTTGTAAGTCATTGAGCTGTTATTTCTAAGAATACAGATACAATGTTTAGTTATTGTTGATTCTATTGATCAGCGACCCTAAAGGGCCGTTATAAAAGCATAAGAAATAGATATAGGAGTGGTAAACCTACACAAATTTAGTTTTATGAACCTTTGTCACATAAAATTAGGTTCTGAGTATTAAAAAAATAGAAATAGAGTGCATCATTTTTTTTATTTAAATAACACTTAATTTTTTTTTAATTGTGTGATGATTCATTCTTAAGGTGGCC
>JAHBCN010026435.1:0-10610 GCA_019359885.1 Listronotus oregonensis | reverse complement strand
ATTTTCTTCCCCTAGTCTTTTTTATAAAATTACAGTTGTCCTGTTTTTTAGAAATGCAATTGGTATATTTTTATTACAGTTTTACATTTTTTTTTTTTGTCAATATTAATTTAAAAAACATATTGATTTTTTCCCCTTTTAATTTTTTTAAAAAAAATTTTTTTTAAAACCCCACATTAGAGAATTTTTTTAACCCCGAAAAAGGTAAATTATGTTTAATATTTTTTTTAAAGAGATTCTCAAAAAAGGGTTTTAATTTTTTAAATATTTTAAAAAAAAATTTTTTTTAAGTATAAAAAATTGACAATGCAATGAACCCGGTTTTTTTGTTCCGGGTTTTAACCAAAAATTTGGCGATCCCACAAAAAAAAAATTCTCGGGAAATTTTTTGGGGAGAAGAAAAAAAGATTTCAATACCAGCCGGGGGTTTAGTTGCAAACAAATTTTTAAACCAACATTTTTGGGGGGTTTTTAAATTTTTTGGGGGGGTTCCCCGGGGGGGGTAAATTTTTTTTTATATCTGAATAAAGTTTTTTTATTCACCAAAAATATTGCCCCCCCCTTTTATTTTTATATTTTTTTTTAAATTTAATTACCTTAATATCACGATTTTTAAAAACAATTTTTAAATTATACGAAAATATTAATATGTACCTAAAAATTTTAAATTTTAAAAAAATTTTTTAATTTTTATATAATGAAATGCCCAATACGTATTTTTTTGTTTTAAAATTTTATACTAATTAAAAAAATTAAAAAAAAATAAAAAAAAATATTTTTTTTAAAATATTGTTTTAATTTTTTTGATTTTTTTAATGGTAATTTTAAAAAAATTTTAAAATTTTTAAAAAATTTTTTTAAAAAAATTTTTTAATATTAAAAAAATTTTTTAAAATTTTTCCCTTTTTTTTAAAAAATTTTTTTTAAAAAAATTTTTAAAATTTAAATTTTAAAAATTAAAAACAAAATTTTGATAAAAACCCTTTTAAAAAAAATCAAATTTTTTTTAAAAAGGAAATTTTAAAATTTTTTTAATCATTAAAAATTTTTTTGGGGTTTTTTTTTAAAAAAAAATTCTTTTCTTTAAAAAAATTTTTAAAAAAATTTTTTTTAATTAAAACAAGTTTTTTTTTAAAAATTTTTTAAAAAAAAAAATTGGGGTTTTGGGCCAAACCAAGGAAAAAAAACAGAGGGTTTTTAAAAATTAAATTATTCTAACATTTTTAGTAACCATTACAAATGTTTATGTATATTAATATTGGGAAAATTTTTATAGTGGATGGAAGATTATGTGGTATTTTTTTAAAATTTTATATTCGCATTTTTTAAGGGGAAAAAATTAAAAAATTTGGTTTTATTGTTTTTGTTTAGAATTGAATTTACCAGAAATTTATCGAATCTATCAAAAATTTTAAAATTTAAAAAAAAGGTTTTGGGGTTTTTTTAAAAAGGGAAATTGATATTTAGGGGTCACCTTTTAAAAAATTAAAAAAAAAAATTTTACTTTTTGGGGGGAAAAAAAGGCGGGAGCAAATCATCACTCCCGGTCGATTCAAGGGGGGGGGAAGGGGAAAAAATTTTCCCCAGCGGGGAAATTCACAGAAGATCAAAGTCAATTCTTAAAAAAGGGTTTTACGGGGAAAGGGGGAAGGAAAAAAAAATAGATCCTGAGAGGAAAGATTTTTATGGGGTAATGGATCAGGTAGTACTCTGTTTATTATTTGGTTTAAAAAGCTTTTTAATTTTCCCTTTTTTGGGTTTTTTTTAAAAGTAATAAACATAAATTTAAAATTTACTGGATAAGAATTTTCCCTTTTAAAGAAATTTTCCATATTTTATTTTACGCAGATTTTAGTACCAATTTTTAGATGGATACTAATTTATTTAAATTTTTTAAAATTTTAAAAGGTTTTTAGACTTTTTTAAAATAAAATTTTTAAAAAGGGGGCCAAATTAAGCTAATAAAAAATTTTTTTTAATTTTTTTTTTTTTTTTAAATATATAAAACTTTTTAAAAATGCATTTATTTTTTTTTTAAAAATTTCTTTTTTTTTTTTTTAAATTTTTTACTAAATTTATAGAGGGTTTTAAGTAAAAAGGGGCCCAAAATACCAAAAAAAAAAAAAAGGGGTTAAAAAGAACTAAAAAAATTTAGTCCGTTAAAGGGGCGTTTTTTTCGGGGTTGGGGAAATTTAAAAAAAAAAAAAAATAATTTTTTTTTAAAAAGGGGGAAAAGGGGTCTTCCCTTTTAAATTTCCATCGCAAAAAAAAACGATTGAAAAAAAAAAAAAATTTTTTTCTAAATTTTTTACTTGCCATTTTTTTTGTATAAATATGAATAAACAAGATGCAAAAAAAATTTTTGGGGCGGTTTTTTAACGATTTTTTTAAGCCCTTTTTTTAAAATTTATATTTAGGCTAAAATTTAGAAAATTGTAATTTTCAGAATAAAATAAATACATATAAAAAATTTTAGTTCGTGTATAATAAAAAACCTGAAAAAAATTAAAAATTGATTTAGTAAGTTATAGGTTTTTATTAATGACAATAAAAAAAATAACTTTTTTTTAAAATTTTTAAAAAAAAAAAAGGTTTCTTTTGTAATAAAAATAATTTTTTAGTAACGGGGGAAAGCAACCCCCTTTTTAGTTTTTTTTTCTTTTAGAGGTCATATTTAAGATACATTTTTATATAATCTGCCTTATATTAAATTAGTTAAAAACACACAAAATAGGTTGCTTTAACAGGCCATAAACAACTATTTTTTAATGCGTACCACTATGTTTTAGTACTTTTTTTTATTATTTTGATTTATAGCTTTAATATAATTTGTTAAATAATATTGAATTATAAAAAAACGTTATTACCTATTATAGTACTATTTGTCCAAAATGATTTGAATCAATTTCAGTCGTAGCTTAATTGTATTTGTTAGTATAATTATTGTGTTATTAGAAACAACAATTATAAAATAAAAGGTTTTATGCCTAAAAAATTTAAACTACTTTTTACAATAAAATTGCCTTTAGTGATTAATTTTTAATATTTGTGGTGATATCAGTTTACCTAAAATATTATTTTTGTTTTTTTGGGTTTTTTGATTCCGGGCCTTAAAATTTTTTTTTTCCTCCACCCTTTTTTGACTTGGTGGTAGGGGGAAAAAGGGGTCAAAAATGCAATCCCCGAAAAATAAAGAATTGGATAGACTGAACGCTTAAGTCTCAGTTTTTTTTTTTGGACGATTTTATAAAAAAAGGGGGAAAAAAAAAAAGGGGGGTTTTGGGCAGCTGAAGTAAACCAGGAAAACCCTTTTTAAAATATTTAAAAATTTTTTTTAAAAATTTTTAAAAAAAAAAAAAATTTTAAATTTTCGAATTACAAAGGGGGTTTTTTTTTGTTTTTATTTATAGATACCGATACTTTTTTCGGAAAAAAAAAATCTAAAAAAAAAGGGGGAATTTTTAAAAAAACCCAAAAGACATAGTTAGTTTTTTAATTATATTTTAAAAGATAGTAAGTTTTTTGTTTTTAATTTTTTACTGCCAAAACTTTTTTAAAATTTCCGAAAATTGAACATTTAAAAATTTTTTGCCCACAATATTCCCCCATGCAAGAAGTTTCTTGAAATTTAGTTTTGGGTTTTTAAAAATTGAAAAAAAAATTTTTTTTTTAAATGTTAAACCCAAAATTTTCTTGGGATTGTTGATGCCCAATTTTTCCCCCAAAAAATTTACTTTAAATGTTGTAGAAAACCCCTTTTTACGAAAAAAACTAATTTTTTTCCCTTTTTAAAAAAATTTATAGTTTTAAAATTTCATTTAAAAAAAAGGGGCCTTTTATTTTAACTTTTGGGGGAAAAAATTTTTTTTTTTGGGGGTTTTCAAAAAAAAAACCAGAAAAAAAGTTTTTTAAAGGGAAAACCCCCTTTTTTTGTAATAAATTTTACTTGAAGTAAAAAAATTTTTTTTAAAAAAAGTTTTTTGGGCTGTTGTGTTAAAAAAACACTAGCATAAATTTAAAAAAAATTTTTTAAAAAACTTATGGGGGGTCCCTTTAAAAGTTCCCCTTTTTGGGGGAAAAAAAAAAATGATTAAATATATCCCCCTTTTAAAAATATATGTTAAACTTATTGAAAAACCGTTAAAAAAAAAATAATTTTTTTTTTTGGGGCGAAAAAAATTTTATTTTAAAAAAATACATTAAAAAGTTCTGAATTATGTTTTTTTTTGTTTTTGTTTTTTTTAATTTTTTAATTTTTAAAAAAATTTTACAACAAAAAAATATAATTGGGGGGGAAAGGTTTACCCCCTTATTTTAAAAAATTTTGGTTGAGTTATTTTTGTTTCATGCGGTAAAATACGATTCATATAAAAAAATAATAATAAAATTTAAAAAAAATTTTTAAATTAAAAAAATCTTTTTAAAAATTTAAAAAAGTTTCCCCAAATTTATTTTAACTTGGCTTAAGTAAATTAAAAAAATTAGAAAAATTTTTTAAAAATTTTAAACTAAAACGGGTATGTCAAATTTAGTGGGTAAAATATTTTTGTTTGTTTTTAAAAATTTAAAAAATTTCAATATACTTTTTTTTTTCGTCGGTTATTATTTTAAAATTTTTAAAAAATAAAAACCAAAAATTTTTTTTCCTTTTTTAAAAATTTAGGTTTTATAATTCAAATTTTTTTTGAATAATTTTTAAATAATTTTTATGTGTATGACTTACATTTCTTTTTTTTTTTAGGTACTTAAGATAATGTGCAAAAAATTTTTTTTAATATGAGGGGGAGTAAATACTTATTTATAAAAAAAAAATCCATTCCCCCCGAAAAAAAATAATAAAATTAAAGTATAACAAATTTTACAATTTGCGGTTTTATAATACTTAGTTTTTTTTTAAGTTCAAAATTTCAAGTAGATATGTTTTTTTATTTATTTAATTAAAGATTTTTTAAAAAATTTTTTTAAAAAGCTATTCGGTTTTTTTAAATTGTTTAGTAATTTTTAAAAAATTTTTGGGTTTTTGGAATGTTTAACAAAACGTCATTGTAAAAAGGGTTAAAAAAATTTTTTTTAGTAGGGCAACCGGAAAAAATTTCCCAAAATTTTTTGTTAAACATTCAAACCGTTGTTTTTTTTAAAAATTTAAAAAAACCCATTGAAAATTTTAAAACGGTCTCGGGGGCCGTTAATCAAAAAAAAATCAACAATATTTTTGTTTTTCAAGCAATGTTAATATTTTTGACGTTTTTAAAAATTTTTTTAAAAAGGGTTTAAAAATTTAAAAATCTAGGTAAACATAAAAAAAAAGGGGGGGGGAAACAAAAATTTCAATTTTAATAAGTTTTTTTAAAAATTTTTAAAAGATCCGTAAAAAATTTTTTTGGGGAAAGTACAAAAAAAAAATTTTTTTGGTTAAAAAAAAAATTTTTTTAAATATTTTTTTTTATTTTTACGTAAAAAACTTTAAGAACCCCCCAAGAAAGTTTAAAAAATTTTTTTTAAAAAAAAAATTAAAAAAATAAAAGGGGATAATCAAGTAAAAAAAAATTTTTTAAAACCCCCTCCTGAAAGGTGTCCGAATGTTTAGGTAAAAAAAACCCCTTTTAAAAAAATCTAACTTGGGTCAGATATTATATTTATACATATATCTTATAGTTTGAATGAATCAAAAGCGTTTACCTTATTGACAAAGGAATAAAAAAGAATTTTTTAACCCCCAAAGTTGTCCCCCAAAAAAACCCTTTTATGCTAAAGGTTTTCCCCCATAATGTTTGTTTTAATTTATTGATTTTTAAAACCACTTGTTGTTCTAGTATGTTTTTAAAAGGGGAAAACATAGTGTACTTTTTAAAAAATGGTTTTTTTTGCTTAAATGAAATATCCACCCTTTAGAGTTCCTTTTACCACAAAGAATGAAATTTTTTTGTCTTTTAAGTCATTTTTAAAAAAAAGTTAACAGAAATATATTTTTTTTATTTTAAAGATTGGGAAAAAATTTATAAAGGGGGGATTAATTTTGAACATTATTGCGAAAACAAATATATTTGTATTTTTTTGGGCTTTTAAATTTAAAAAAAAAATGTTTTTTTTTTTTTATTATTTTAAGGTACTTAAAAGTTATAATTGCATTATTTTGGGGTTTAAATTTCCCCGGGTAACAGAAGGTTGATATAAGAATAAAATTGTTAAGAACTATATATAAGAATAAGTATATAAAGATGATTAAAAAATTTAGTTTTGAGGTAAAATTTTTAAATTTATTTGGTAAAAAATTTTAAACTACAATAAGAGATAAATGGTTGGGGTTTTCCCAAAAAAAAAAAAAAGATATTCCCCCCCGTTTAATTTTTGGGTATTTTAAATTTTTTTTCCAAAATTTTTTTTTAAAAATTTTATATTAAAGGGTGGAAAAAATATTTTTTGGGGGAAAATGGTCAAAAAATTTGTTGGAAAAACCCCAAAAAACTAATAAAAAATTTTTATTTTCATTTTTTAACCCCAAAAAAAATTTATTTTTTTTTAAAAAATTTGGATGATTTGTTTTTTTTAAATTTTTTTTTTTGGGGGGGAAATTTTTTAAAATTTTGCAAAAAAAGCCGTTTTTCAAAAAGGAAGGGCAATTTTAAAAATTTGTTTTTCCCACAAGAGTTTTTTAAACATTTTTACATTTGAAAAATTTTTTTGTCCGTCGTTGCCGAGGGCTTTTTTCGAAAGAAATAGTTGATTTTCTCAAAAAAATTAAATTATTTTGGGGGGATTTTTTTTTAAAAATTTTTAAAAAAGCCGCCTAATTTAAACTAAATTTTCCACCTAAAATTTGGAAATTTTTTTAAAAACAATATTTTAAAAAAAAAATTAAAACCAAAAAAATTTTAATGACAAAAAATTTTGGGGTTTTTTAATCTTTTTTTTTAATGTTTTTTTGAGTTATAATAAAAAAAAAAATTTAGGGGGGAATTTAAAAAAAACATGAAAATTCGATTTATTGATTAAAATTAAAAAATTTTTGCATTTAGGCGAAAATATTATATAACTTTAAAAAAAAAGGGTTTTTGTAAAAAAAACATAATTTTAATATAAAATTTTTTTAGCTTTTTATTTTTGGGGAAAATTTATTTTAAAATTTTTTTGGCCTAAATTTTAGGTAAGGAACAAGATATTGAGATCGGGGTTTTTGGGGAGCTTTTTTAAACATCATTTAGCTATTTTTTCATTTGTTTTTGGGGAAAAAAATTTTAAACCCTTTCTTGGAATTTAAAAAAACCTTTAAACGGGACATGTGAAACCAACAAAATTTAAATAATAAAAACATTTATAGCCCGGGAAAAATTTTTTTTTAACTAGCCCAAGTTTGTTAAAATCGGCTTAGCCTTTGGGGGAAAATACAGGGTTTTTTTTCAAAAACCCTTTTAAAAAACCCCCCCCATTTTTTTTTAAAAAAGAAAAATTCCCCAAAAAAAAAAAGGTAAATTATCCTCGATTTTAAAAAAATTTGGTTTTTTTTTTATTAATAAAAAAAAACCACAGAAACATCCCTTTTTTGATTAAAAATTTTCCCAAAAATTTTGCCCCTAGCGGCCATTTCAGAAATTTTAAAAAAATTTTTTGTTTTTTCTCTTTCCCCCTTTTTAAAAAAAATTTTTTCCCCCAAAATTTTTTAGATAAACTTTTTAAAATGCAGCCGTTTTTCCTCGCTTTTTTTTGGGGAATTGAAGTTTTTTTTTTTAAATTTTTTTTTTCCCCAAAAAATTAAATTAAAATATGTTTATTAAAAAAAACGTTTTTTTTTATTTCTTTTTTTTTTAAAAAATTTTAGATTTTTTTTTTTTTTTAAAACTTTTTTGTATTAAATTTTTCAAAACCCCAAAAAAATTAAATTTTTAATCAAAGTTCTTTAATGATTTTCAGAATAAAATAAAAACCGGGGAAAAAATTTAAATTTTTTGATAAAAAGTAAATAAATATAGTTTTTTAAAAAAGGGGAATATTATTTTTAAATTTAAAAAAATTTAAATTTTTTTTAAATTTTGAAAAATTTTAAATTTTAAAAATATTTTTTTGTAAAAATTTTTAAAAAAAACCCTTTTGTTTTAAAAAAAATTTTTGGGGAATTTTTAAGAATTAATAAAAAAATTTTTAACTATTTTTTTTTTTAAAATTTTTTTTTTCTATTTTTTTTATAAAGATGTTATTTCATTAAAAAAAATGAAAGATTTTAATGTATTTTTTAAAGGGTTTTTAAAAAAATTTAAATTTTTTCCCCTTAAAATCTGTGAAAATTTTTAAAATTTAAAAGGAAATTTTACTATAAAAAATATTTTGTTTTTTTAAAATTGTGTTTAGTAATCGGGGTTTTTAGGTAAACTATTGTTTTGACGGGAAATAAAAAAAGTAGATTCGTTTTAAACAGAACTTTAAAAAATTTTGCTATATGATTTAAAAAAAAAAGTAATAAAAAAAAAAAAAATTTGTAATATTTTTTTTAAAAAAATATTTGGGCTTACCAAAAAACCTATCCATCCCCATCTCAAGATATAGTTTTAAAATTTTTAAATTTTTTAACAAAAATTTTTTTTTCTTTTCAATTATTAAAAATTTTAAAAAAAAGTGAAAAAATTTTAAAAAAAAGTTTTTAATTTTTTTTTAACAAAAAAACCCAAAAATTTTTTTCTGTTTAATAAGGTAATTTTTTGAAAAAAAAAGGAGAAACATTTTTCCCCCTTTATGTGGGCTTTTTTGAAAAATGAGCTTTTTTTTTTGAAAAAAAAAAAAATCTGATACTTACGTACCATAAATTTTTTAAATTTTTAAAATATTTATGCTGAAAGGGTAAATTTTTAAAAATTTCATTTATTAACCGTTTACCAAATAGGGGTTTTAAAAGAATATTTTTTTTACACACTAAATAATTAAAAAATAAAAAAAGGTGCCGCTGTAATTTTTTCCCCCACCACCCCTTGGGGGGCGCGAACTATTCGCCTACAGAAGAAACTCGCTTTTCTTCCAGGGGGGGGGAACATTGGGGGGCCCCCTCGACGTTTCCCCTTTTTTGGGGGGCCGAATTTTTTATCAAAGGTCATGATCCGTCCGCGTAGCATTCGAAGGTATGTATGGGGGGTAATGTTGCGAATAATATAGTCTTATTAGCTATGAGTTATAATATATATTTTTTTTTGGGGGACTGGGGGTTTAAATTCCCCAAAACCCCTTTTAAAAAATTTTTTGGAACCAAAAAATTTTTTTTGCAGACCACCATTATTATCTTTTAAAAAAAAACATATAGAACATGAAAAACAAAACCCTAAAAAATTTTTCCCCCCTGATTTATTTCGAAAAAACCCCCAAAAAAGTAGTTTATTGCTTTTTTTGTAAAAGAAAAAAAAATTTTTTAAATTTGATCGCCATACCGCCAATAGGGGAAAAATTTTTTTAAAAAATCAAAAAAGTTTTTTTTTTTTAAAAGGTAAATCCATGATCACGGGGGGTGAAGGGGCCCAAAAAGGTTTTTTTTTTCCCCCGGGAGCTTTTTAAATTTTTTTTTTTCCCGCCGGCGGGGGAAAAAAATTATCATAGCAAAAATAAAAAAAAAAAAACAAAAAAAAAATAACAACTTAATATTTATTAAACTAAAAAAAAAATAAAATTTTTATTTAATTTTTAATTGAAAAAAAGTAGTATATTATTCAAAACCTTTAAACTTTTGATAATTCACCGCCTTTTTCGGGGGGGAAATTCAACATCGTAAGTAATAGCTATTAACGCGAGTAAAAAATTTCTTTTTCTACGATTTTTTTTTTATAGTGGGGGTTTTTTAGCTGTTTAAATTAATTTTTTTAATGATTTAAAATAGCTTTATTTTTTAAAAAAAATTTTTGGGGAAAAACCTTTTTTAAAAAAAAAAATGAGAGAAAAAAGGAAAAAACTACCTACCCAAAAAAATTTTTTTAATTTTTTTTTTCAATTTTACCCAATTACCAACCCGTGATAGAGATATTTTAAAAATTTTAAAATTTTTAAAATTTTTTTATCGGGGGTTTTTTTTTCGAAACCCATAATAAAAATTTATTTTTTTAAACTTATTTTTTTGAACACAAATTGGGGTTTTTTTCACAAAAAATTTTTTAAATTTAAAAACGTTTTCTTTGAAAATATTTTTTGGGGATATTGGGGAAAAAATTTTTTAAATTTAAAGTAGTGGTATTAAGTCTAAATTAACGTTTTCGTTATTTTTTTTTTATTATTCAAATGATGACGTACTCGATTTTAAGTTAACTGTTTTAAAAATTTTATTTGGGTGGGCATTTTTTTTGTAGCGATTGGTCTATTTTTCCCCTTGCTACTGAGGTGGGGTTTCCCCCCCCAAAATGTCTTTTTTTTTAAATATAAAAAAACCCTTTTTAGAAGAGTAGACCCCTTCTTTTTAAAAAGGGGGGGTGGTATATAGTTTTGGAATTTTTAAAAAAAAAAGCAACTTTTTTCCCCCCAAAAAATTTAATTTTTTTAAATTTCCCCAAAAGGGTTTGGGTCGCAAAAATTTCCCTTTTTTAATTTTTTAAAAAAAAGTTGGACAGAAAAAAATTTTTGGTCAATATTGATAATTTTTTGGTAAC
>JAHBCN010026434.1:0-10781 GCA_019359885.1 Listronotus oregonensis | reverse complement strand
AAAGGGAAAAAAAACCAAAAATTTTGACGTTTAATTGTTCCTTATTAGTACAAGAAATGAAGAATTATATCTCGCAATTTTTTCGTCCAACATGGATTTACCTAAAATTTTCACATAAAGTTGGGACTAGCCCAAGGATCAAATTCTATATTATGCCGAGGGGCGCTATATCCTGAAGCTAGTTGCCACCCCATCTCGGGATGGAAATTTTTTATTACATTTTAACTACAGAAATCGAAGAAAAAAGTCATTCCAAGTTAAAAATGTTCAATACATTTTTTTCCTTATTTTAAAACTTATATTTTTCGAGTTAATCGCGATTGAAAGAAACAATTTGTCTATGAAAAAATCGACGTTTTTAATGGATTTTTCGCGAATAACATGAAAAATATGCATTTTGTCTAGAAAAAAACTGCAGAGAGCAATATTGTGGATTTAAAAAAACGAAAAAAACTCTTTTTAGTACAGGAGATGAGGCATTTTGGCTAGGAATTTTTTTGTACTGCATGGATTTATCTGAAATTTTCACAGAAGGTAGGGAATAGCCCAAGGATTAAAGTTTATACCATGCCAAGGTGTGCTTTTATCCTGGGGGTTGTTGCCACCCCATCTTGGGGGTGGAATTTTTTTTATTGCATTTTAACTACGGAAATCGATAAAGAAATTAATTTTAATTAAAAAAAGTTCCATCTATTTTTTTCGTAAAGCTAATATTTTTTGAGTTATTCGCGATTGAAAGTAAAAGTTTTTCGACGAAAAAATCGACGTTTTTAATGGGTTTTTCACGAATAACTCTAAAAATATGCATTTTATCAAAAAACTGTAGAAAGCAAAATTGTAGCTTATAAAAAAACTAGAAAAAAATGTTATTTTATAATTTCTCTATAACCATTACAGACCGAGCCACATGGCACCTGTTCGTCAAATGCTAAATTTGAAAGATTCAAAGTCAAATAGCGGGAAAAGTTTGCATTTTTTAAGGAAAACATATGAGGTCTTTTTAAAAGTATATAATGGACCTTTTCTTTCAAAAAAAAAAGAGTTTTTAGCATTAAAATTAAAGCGATTTATGATAAACAATTCGGTCCCTACTTTTTTCTACGAAAAGATCATTAAAAACAACCCCCTAATTCCCCTCTTACTTAAAATAGCTCCTTATCCTTCTGCAATTCTTTTTATATATGTATTATTAATACATCCTAGAAGTTTAACCAAATTAAAATAGAAAAATTGGAAAAATTTTCTTCAAAATAACTCCAACATTACCAAAGATACGAAAAAAAATGCTAGAGTACCGAATTATAGTTTTTTTGATAACAAAGACTCTTTATTTCATAGATTTTTCTGTACAATAAATATTTGGTCAGATATGGTCGTTTAAATCCTCTATTTACGAGCAAGCACCACCTTATTCTAGCCCTTTAAACTCATTCCATTTTAAAACTAAGAAGGATTAAGTTTATACAGCCTTGTAGCTCTTAAAAAACCCTACAAAATTATTTTTGAAAAAACTTTCTATCACTAAAAATAAAGGAGCTATGTTTAAAAAAACCAATCAACTTTTTTTTTGAAAAATTCGAATAACCCACTTCGGAGCATAATATTCTATAAAACCGGTATATTTTATTTTTTTACCGGTATAATTTTTGTATGTTATATTTCTTTTTTCTTATTATATCTATTATTGGTTTTAAGTTTCAATGTTGAAGGGGTGGTTTTTAACGATTGAAAATTTGCAAGAGAATGAACCCGTAATATTTCAGGCAGTAATATTTTTAATTATTAAATCTGTCAAGCTATTAATTTTTTTGGGGATAAATTTTTTTTTTTTTACAGGCTATAATAAGGGTTGATTTATAAGGGTCGAAAAGTTGCGAAATAAAATAAGTACATTTTTTAAGCAACAACATTTTAAAATTAAATCACTATGGTAAATTAATCATTTTTTTAGGGTAAATATTTTTTTTACTTTAAGCTCTAACAAGCGTTGATTTTTAAAGGTTGAATATTTTAAAATTGTATTCCAAAGCATAAAACAATTATTAATTAACTAATACGAACCAACTTTTACCTATCTTAAGGTTTAAAATGTTATTCTATAAGTTTTGACAATTAGGGGTAGTTTTTACCCTTAAAAAATAAACAGCGCACATCACCATGAAGAAGAATTTGAAGTAGAGGGTTAAGAGCGCCTAATTCCAAATTTGTATGTAAATCGATGCAGGACAAAAAAAATTGCGAGGTTTTGCCATTTTTAGCTTCATTTCCGGGACTATAATTATGTATCATTAAATCGTTTTAATTTGTCAAAAATAATTAATCATTTTTTTTTTTGGGTATTTTTTTCTACTTTAAGCTCTAACAAGGGTTGATTTTTAGGTATTGAAATATTCAGAAATTGTATTCCAAAGCATAAAACAATCATTATTCAAACAATTCAAACCAAATTTTACCCATCTTAAGGTTTAAAATGTTATTTTATAAGTTTTGGGTTGTTTTTACCCTTAAAAATTCAAACAGCGCCCATCGGCATGATATAGAGTTATAAGTTAAAAAATTTGAGGTTTGGCCAATTGGCTAATGACCATCATTTTATACCTTTATAGAAAATTTATCATTGTAATATAATATATTTTGAAGGTGATCTGGCAAACAGTTGTGTGAATAGGGGTGTCAGACTTCAATTTTGGTATTCTACTGATCAAACATCCTTCAAATAGTAAAACGTTGTACTTGTTGTACTACATTGTACATCAATTTTACAAAAAATTTTAAAAAAATTAATGCAAAAAAATGGACAAGTTACAGATCACCTGACCGTTGGTTTATTACTTGTCTAATATCCAAAAAGTAATAAAGTCTATTTTTGTACTTAATCTGGTTTATACGACGGTCGCCGCATGGACTATTACTTAACATTTAATTTCCATTACCGCAGCGTTGTTAAATTATTGGAGTATGCCTTGCTTTTAAGGTATCCCCATTAGTTGTTTACTAGTATTAAAAAAAAAACGGAGTCAAAAAAAGTAGAAATCTAATAAATATGGTAGCGCTGGGCACAAGTCTGCTTCGAGTCCTCACGACCAATCAGAAATCGTTCTGGTCTACGTCAGATTTAAAGGCCAAGAGATAAACATTAAATGGTAATGGAGCTAATTATCATAATTATTAACATGAAATATAATGCAGATAGTGGATTGTGATCCAAGTTCTAAATATCTTCTTTTGGGTTCCTGGGAGTAATGACTTTAATATTGGTTTTACAGTAAATGAAAAACATATTTTTTATTAATAAAATGTTTTTTTAGGTCTTGGTGATATAGTGATGCCCGGTCTTCTCCTCTGTTTCGTCCTACGCTACGACGCCTACAAGAAGTCGCAGGGTTTAGCCTCGCCGGGTTCCAAACTCACCTACTTCCATTGTTCCTTACTCGGGTACTTCTTGGGACTCCTGACTGCCACCGTCAGTTCGGAGGTCTTCAAGGCGGCGCAACCAGCGCTGCTCTATTTGGTTCCGTTCACTCTGTTGCCGTTGTTGACGATGGCGTATGTCAAGGTAAGCAAATCTATACAGGGTGTCTCAACTCTATTTTTTCACTAAATATATCTGCCCCTGTACATGACACAGAAAAAAAACTTAACATAACAAATGTGATGTTGTCTCAAAAACAAAGTTATTATTGTTAAATTCCTTTTTAAATGGAACGCCCTGTACAAAAAAGTCATTTGGAACATCTTTTATTCCTATTTGCAGTTCAAAAAAATGTTTTTCACTTACGGAAAAACCGATTCCACTAATATTTAAAACGTAGACTGAGTCGATTGTGCTTCATCATTTTAGTAACAATTCACATTAATTGTGTGCCGCTAGAGGGCACTTTACCTACATTGAAAATTGTTTTTTTTGTCATAATTTTTTAGTTTTAAAAGCTACACTAGTTTTTAGTATGTTTTCTTAAAGACTGATGCAAGGCCTTTAAAAAAGGTGCTCTTTATTTAACTCGCTAAATACAACCGTTTAGACGTAAATCGCCTTTCAAAATTAAGTGGCAAATTCATTTTTCTTATTTCCTTACCACCAGATATCAGGTAATTGGCAAGTTGAAAAAAAATGACTTTTTGAAAAAAATTATATGAGACTCTACCATTATTTTGTCATGTAGAATCACCCTCTTAATTTGTGATCGATTTTTAATCACCCTGTTTATATATATATATATATATATATATATATATATATATATATATATATATATATATATATATATATATATATATATATATATATATATATATATATATATATATATATATATATATATATATATATATATAATTCCTTAAATTGGGGATACAAAATCTACACTATTAAAAAAATTAAAGGTCCATGAAAAATTTCGTTTTTTTTTTGGTGATTTTTGACAGGATGTAGTTCAGTGAAAAATGGTCGTATCAACGATCTTAAAAAAGCATTTTGAAGCTTTAATATTCTAGTTTTGAGATCTTTTGGCCAAATATTTTTGGAGTCGCGATTGTTACGTAATCCAATGAAATAGCGCGCAAAAGAAATTTTCTAAATTTTTTTCTTTTGACTCCAGGATTGTAGAATTTTTTTTCTTTTGGTTAGACTATCATATGGGTTGGATTACCTGTTTATGCAGCTTCAATTTGCTTTTTTTAAATCTTCTGTAAGTCCATTTCTCGCAGAGACATCGAATTTTGAATGAAAAAGAACCCTTTTGCATTCAATCGCCGATATCTCAACAACCAATGGTCTTATAGAGAATCGGAAGGCAGTTTAGGAATCCGGGATTAATTTCCTACAAAAAACTGTTTAGATTGTTAATTTTTTTTTATTAACTGACATAAACTTGAAAAAACAAAAAAACAGGCAATTTACGGTTTTTTACAAAGATATCTTTGCAGCTGCGAATTTTGGTGATAGGACTAATGTTAAGCATAACTTTCAAAATACCCACAACAACCCTGTAAAATTTCAATTTGGTCTAGCGAACGGTTTTCTTTTGTATGAAGCAATCAAACTTTTAAAAAAATTAAAGGACCAACTTTTGCTAATTTTATCGTTGCTTGCTGTTAAAATTTTAAAAAATTCGATTTTTTTTTAAATTTTTAAGATGATTGTGATTGTGAAACGTTTAGGGTCCAAAAAGTTGGTCCATTATTTTTTTTTTTGAAAGTTTGATTACTTGAAACAAAAACCGTTTGCTGGCAAAAATTGAAATTTTATAGGGTTGTTGTGGGTATATCGAAGTGTAAAAGTTATGCTCAACATTAGTTCTATCACCAACATTTGCAGTTGCGCAGATATCTTTGTAAAAAACAGTTAATTTCCTGTTTTTTCAAGAATTAAAAAAAAACGATCCACACTTTTTTGTAGGAAATTTATTCCAGATTTCGAAACTGGCCTCCGACTCTGTATTACCATTGGTTGTTGAGATATTGGCAGTTGAATGCAAAAGGGTCCTTTTTCATTCAAAACTCGATATCTCTGCAAGAAATGGATTTACAGGGGATATAAAAAAAGGAAATTGAAGCTGGATAAACAGGCAATCCAACCCACATGATGGTCTAGCAAAAAATTCCCACAATCGTGGATTCAAAAGAAAAAAGAAAAAAATTTGGAAAATTTCTTTAGCGCGCTATTTCTTTGGATTTCATAAAAAAATTTGGCCAAAAGATCTCAAAACTGGAATCTTAAAACTTCAAAATGCTTTTAGATCGTCGATACGACCATTTTTCACTGAAATACAGCCTGTCCAAAATTACCAAAAAATGTCAAAAATTTTTTTGGACTTTTAATTTTTTCCATTAGTGTAAATCTCGAAAATCAGTGTATTAAAAAAACATATTCTGTGCGAATTTCGAACTGACCTTTACCTTGTAACTTATTTTCTATCAAGAATTATATCTCTTTGTATTGTGTCGCATATATAGTATTTTCATTTATTTTCAGGGCGACTTAAGAAGGATGTGGTCCGAACCGTTCAAGTCTTTAAGTGTATCGAAGCATTTGCAAGACGTGTGATAAAAACTAATGGTACAACCGTTACTAACTTAGGAAATAACTCTCATTTTTAAAGAACGAACAAATCACCGTGGTTACTACCGTTAGGATCAATCTTTTTATATGCATCAGATAGCTCTTGGTTAAGTGTTATTCGATGGATGAAGAACAATATGTAAATCAGGTTTTTGTTAAGAACCTAACCATGTTTTTTGCGGAATAATTAAAACTGACCATCAAAGACGGTATATTTTTTGAAATTTTGGTGTGTTTTGTTAAAAGATATTGGTAACAAATTAATAAAAAGGTAATTTTAAACTGTTATAGATTTAAGAAATCAAAATAGATATTTGTCTTGAAAGTTAACGTAAAGTTTTGAGTCAAAAATAATAGGCCCTTTGCACATATTTTTTTTCATTGGCTAAAAATAGTCCTTTATACCTACATAAAACTTCTCCCAAATATTTTTTTATACGAAATTATATAAAAGAGTTACAAGCATTTCAATTTCAAATAAAAAACTATGGCGCAAAAACGGTGTCTTCGGCATATCTGCTAACCACGCAAATTCGCAATTCGTGATCGACAGAGGCCACTGGGGCTAAGTTCCATTATTACATCTCGGATAAGAGTGGGAGGAATTGAATACCAAGCAGAGCTAATGCGGATTTTTAAACATTTGATTTTAAATCAGTTAATAAGTGCCATTTTTTGTTTGGTTATTTAAAAAGTTGGTACCCATGATTACTTACTATGGTCTAAGAGCTAAGGCCGAAAAATCATCGTCATCGCTAATATGAAGTTTCTCCCGTAAAACATGTTCATTTAGTATTGTTAATTATGTTCCCGCGCGGGCTGACAACCTATTGGATACAGGGGGTAGCAATAAGGGGTGAAAGTGCACAATTTTTGGGAAAAAAATCGTCATCGATGTCAGCCATTTTGGTCACTTAAAGTTAAACCCCTAAGGCGTCTAAATCCAGAAGGGATGACAGTTAGGTGGATACCGAGGGCAGTAAAACGGGGTCCAATTATCCCGAGCGTTAACTTTATACAGGGTGTTTTTTAATTGAATATCAATATTTAAGGGGGCAATTTTTGGGTCCATTTTAAGAAGAAAACTTCATATGAATGTATTTCCTAAACGTCCTAAGTTATGAAATACAGGGTGGAAAAATTTTCCAAAATAAATAATTTATTATTAATATCAGTAATACCACTTTGGATATTTTAATAAAATTTGGCATACATGTACTATGTACCAAGAATCATTTTTCAGTGTACTACATATTTTTAATTTCCACTAGTGGCGTTCGTACGGAATTTAACCTGCCTCTTTTGGCAGATATTGATGGTATGTCACTGATTTCTCTTAAAATAAAAAATGTTTTTTTCTACTACTGTATAAATAAGAAAACTTTGTGGTCCTAGCAACGCGAATGATAACGAAAGAGAATCTTCGTGTTACCTGGTTGCTAAGCGTTGCTAGCTACGAAAGTAATATTTTCAGCGCCTGGACAAAAAAGTAAGAGTAAAAAAAAGAAAATATGCTTGTGGAAAATATTAGGATTTATTTATAAAAAAAAAAACTAATTTATGACAAAATATTTTAAAAAACTGGGTTAGGTATTAACATTAAAAGTAATTGTGCAATTTGAGCAATTAGCAAAAGAAATTGGAGGAATAATACTTGAATTAACAGTTTTTAAATTTGTTGTTGGGGTATCGTTATAAACCTTTAACTACGTTAATATTCATATTTTTCACTGTTACTTCATTAGAGGAAATATTGGTAGGAATTTCGTGTAAAATCTTCTTTGAAATTCCACCTTATTACTATAGGATTCAGCAATATATCCCTCCGCAACAGAAGAAGACTTCCAACCTCCATGCCTTTTTAAGTCCAAAATATCGACATCCGAAGCATTGGCAAGGAACGTAGTTGACGTTCTTCTAAAAGAATGGCCAGTGTATCTACTGATGTCTTCAAGCTTCAAAAACTTCGCAATTTCTTTAGGTACATTTGAAATAGTGTGCTTTCCAATTACTTGATTAACACATTTACCTCTTTCATAACGATACAATAAACGCTCATCTAGAGCATTCCCTGGTCTCAGCTTAATATATTCCTGTAGAAATCTGACATAAGGAACTGAGCCTTCATCGTTGGTTACTACAAAGTTTCTTTTAACTTTATTTTTAGACTCCACTATTTTTACTATAGCCAGTCATTTCTTATTTCACATCACTTAGCTTTATTCTGTATATTTCGTCTGTCCGGCATGCCCCAGCCACTCCCATAATGGCTATTACTTTCATTGCTAAGTAACTTTGATCAGGCGCGTTAAGTAAAAACTTTATGATTTCTTCTTTTTAAAATTTTTTGACTTTTTTGCCTCATAACCATCGTTTTCCTTTTAATAAAAGCAACTAGTTTCTTGAACTCCGAAATATCTTGATTTTTGTTTACGGAAATTGTTAACTTGAGCATGGAATATACAGACCAGAGGGTTGGTGGTGATAAAGACTCGGATTTTTCTTGAAAATACGCCAACATCACATTCTCGTCAATCCCCCCACATTTTTTGTAGCAAGCCATTCAGAAAACGATTTATATGTTTGATGGTACCTTCTTTAGATTTGTCTGGCAGAAGTGAGGCACACGCAAGGTCAGCTGCCTTTTGGATGCCATTTTCATATTCATTTAACATTTTAAAATGGGAATGGATTTATACTAAATTAACAATAATTCAAAATCTGACAAGTGCTGATGACAGACAATGTCAACAATAAATGTGTTGCTATGGATTAATTTTTAACAGGTAAAATTTTAAAATCTGATATTTCTATTAAAACATGATGTTAATGATTATTAAATTATGCGATACATAGAACAGTAGCAGAAAAAATATAATACATTACACGATGCGAAAGGCCTTTCAAGTGTTCGGAGGTTTTAAATAGCCTCGGCTTCGCCTCGGCCATTTAAAAACCACCTCACACCAAAAACTTTCGCATCTTGTAACGTAAATAACTATTGAAATCTCCAATCATTTATAAGCAAAATTAATCACTAGATTTTTTTAATCCGATAAACGTTTCTTTGAAGATTATAATAATATCGGTAAAGAATATTACCATGCAGAGAGATATCTAGATTTAATTTTTCTAGGTGAAAACCGTGCGTCGGACTAAAAAAATTATGAGCGAAATTGATCTCTTGATTAAATTAAATCTAGATATTTCTCTGCATGGTGATATTGTTTACCGAAATTGTTATGATCATGCAGAAAGAGTTAGATCTACTAAACATACATCACATATATTTTTTTTCATCATACAAAAGGCTTTGTTAAAAAAACATTAAAAATTTAAAAAAAATTGAATTTTGCGCCAAAAATGTTTGAAAAAAAAATGTGTTTTATCCACGCTTTGAAGGCCTTTAATTTGGCGCAAAAACAAGTAAAAAATCTTTTAATGCGGTTAAGATATTCAAAAAAGAACGAACGAGGTTTGTTCCAACAAGCATCCGGTATCGTTTCGAAACCGTCTTTGAATCGTTTTTTGGTGCGCTTCGACGCATGCGCGGCCTTAAAATAATTTCGTGACGGTACAAAAAGTAACAAACGTTGGATCGCTTTGCGGATCGTTTTCGGGACTGTCAAATCAAAAGGTCAAATGTCTTTAAATTTTTTGTTTTGAAAATATAACCCAACTTTTCCCTTTATTATTTTTGTGATCAAAGTTAGCAAATATTACTCATAATATCGTCACTCATCTTTAAAGATAATTAAATTCAATGATGGGCTTAGGAGGTGTAAAAATTAATGCTTTCGAATGATTTAATAAGCAAGAAATTAGATGTTAAAGCACATACACGCTAGTCGCTAAATAACAGTAAACATATGAAGATGAAATATGAAACAGCTGTTAAAAATCAAAAATCAATCAATGCGCAAGTCAACTCAAACAGTTTTCAATTTGGGCCATGTATCGGAATTACCGTTCTGAAACCGTACATAAACGATCCTAAGTTATGTTGGTACACAAACAGGACCGTCCGATAACCGTCACGTCTCTGTTGAAATGCACTTTAATCACTGCGCATGAGCGTGATCGTTCGGTGACGGTTTTTCGACGTGTTGGAACAAACCTTTTATGATTCAATAAAACAGGTTTTGAACAAGGAAGTTTAAAGGTGTATGGAAGCCCAATACTGTAGAACAAAATTGTCCAGGCGTGCAGGGCGGCGGGAATAGGGGGGTTGGCCCCGCGGAGTTTGCGCAATGAATAGTAGGTCAACCGGACTTCCTAATTTTCGTTATACCTATAAAGTTGACATCATCAAATGTCAAATTCAAGCATTCACTGTTTTTTTTTGCACAAAATTGTTGGTTATTAAACGATACTACCATAGAATATTTAAAATTATTGTGTAATATTAGATTTTATTTATCTGATATAATATGGAAAGAACTTCATTCAAATGGTCGATATTTTTGTGAGTTTTGTATTTTTACCAAAAATATTTGTAAATAAATAAAAACAAGATTTTTTAAATAAATTTCAAAGTAAATGAGTTTAATCTAATCCTAAGATTCTGGTTGTACATTAAAAAAATAAAATTTTATAACTGCTTTGGCATAATTTTTTTTCACTAATAACAAACATTCATGAGACAGAATAACAGTGGTTAAAAATGTTTAGTAACCTTTGTACCTAGGTATCCATTGTAACAGATCCAAATATAATGTGT
>JAHBCN010026433.1:0-10686 GCA_019359885.1 Listronotus oregonensis | reverse complement strand
TTTTGGGGTTCAGTTAAATGATCCATTTTGTGTAAATAATTTGTGTAAAAATATTGACAATGTCAGGTATTCCAGGTAAGCTTACATGTGCAGGTATTGTAGGTAAAACACATTAAGTATTACTTTAATCTTAATTCTTTTAGGAACTGTTATTGTTAGAAAAAAATACTTTATATAAAAAGTATACACAATTTTAAGCAGAACTCAAAAACTGAATCAAATACAGGGTGTTCCGTTAAAAAAAAACAAGTTTCATTCAATTTAAGAAAAACGGTAAACTTGGCAACGACGCGGAGCGTAATTTTGAACCTATGAGTACATAGTTTAATAAAAATTGGATAAACGGTGTGGGAGGTATTTCGGGCGTTCCATATTTATGTTACACTCTGTATTAATTTAATTAAAAGTTTAGTCGTGGCACAGTAATTTTATAATTTGATTGGTTAAAGAATAATTTCTTAGGTACTCTATGCTTTTACGTAATAGTTATAATGCTCCTAACATAATATTCAACCTAGATTATCACTATTAAATTGGTATTTAATTTAACTAGAGATTTAGATCTATTTTACCCCTGGAATTCTTTATTGCCAAACCTAATTTAACTTTAACATTTTTTATTTCTGGGTAAAAACTCTTTAAAAACTTAAATAAAATCCGAATTGTTCAAATTACATTTCTATCAAATTAGCAAGTTTATTATCTCGTTAATATAGTCGTTAAAATTTCCAGCCATTTTCTAACTTTTTAAGATTGGGTTTCGAAGTTGACGAACTAAAAAATGTAACTTTGTCTCGGTAAATTTAATTTTATTACGTTTTAAAAATGCGATAATGATTTTCTGAATGCTTCAGTCTAATGAAATTAAAAAAAGAAATATTTAAAGGGTGTTTTGATGCGGAAGTATTTTTGAGGCACACTTTGCGATCTCGCAAAGTATGCTTTTCCGTAGCAGTAAAAGCTCTGGTTCTTTCTGGAGTATTGCTGAATAAATGCCATCCGTTCCTCGCGATTTATAAGGTTTAAATGAGATTATCGCCCATTTAATTTTGTCTATGTGTATCACTGATTTTGATACCTGCCAGTCCTTCTTGGAGCAGGTTTCTTGTTTTCCCAGGTCTAAACTTTTGCAGTCTTTCAGTGACATGTAAGTTATTTTAAATCCTGGAAAGTGTACCCTGAGTAGTTCTCTCATGGTCTCATTTGCTGTTTTTGTGTGATCCCCTGTGAGTTCCTTTAAAGCAAATATTTGTGATTAAGGTTCTTTTGAAAGAACCTTATGGAGTCTAGCTGCCTCACGAGTTCCTTCGATTTTCTAATAGTGTCTTCTCCATGCATCTCTCTTATATTTCCTTAATGCTTTGTTGTATTCGGTAAGAGCCTTCTTGTATGATTCCTTATCCAATGTTGCCCTGTTGTATTCTCTCCTTGCCCTCTTTTTCAGTTCAGTAAGTTTCTTGTTCCACCAGGGCACATTTCACAAGTACATTCTTATAACCAGCGGGCATCAGTTCTTATTGTACGCAGAAATAATGGCATTCTCTATTTGATCCGCTATTATTTCTAGGTCGTGTGCATTGTATATTTTTCGCTTGGTCCCTCTCGAGGTAGATTGCAGGTCTGTCTTAAAGGCTTCCTGGTCCGTTTTTAGAGGGTTATTATATGTTTCTTTTATAGGTTCGTGAAGTTGTGTGACTTTGATTTGAGTAACTTACCTCCTCCGATACATGCCAACTGATAACATTGCTTTCAACCTAGGTTGTACCTGGTGTTATATCTGGTACCTCTTTTCGTCTACTATTTACAAAAGTTGGTTTATTGCCTACATTTAGTATGTCCAAATTATTATAAATATAATAAATTTTAATAAAGATTCACCTCCTGGATTTGCGTCCGTGCTTCCCCAGGTGATGTAGTGTTCATTTGCATCGCATCCTAGGATTAAAGTCCTCAAAAACAGCTCTGATTTTATTGATAATATGTCTGTTTTTTATATAATAAAAAATCAAAAACCTTTTAAATCGGGAACACTGCCAAGCCTTTTATTTTCTTAAATAAAAACATATATCTTTAACATTTTAGGATAATATATTATGTTATTAGATAACGATTTTAAATATAACAAAATTCGCCTATCACTTCCGGTTTCAGCCAATGCGGCCTAAAGTTTGATATTTTAACATGAATATTTTTAATTGCCATTTTCTCAAAAACTAACAAAGAACCCTATTTTAAAAAATATACAGTGTTTCATTTAAATTATCAAAACTTACGACTTTACCGGTTTAAGCGAAAGTAGTAGGCAAATGGTACTATATCCGAAATTGGCATCTGATGACACAATATATCATTCTAAAATTTAGTTTAGTTAGGCGTTTATGAAAATAAAGAAATATCATATAAGTATTATATGTACTGTCTCATTTTCGACACTTTTATAGGGTATCTTCGTAATTGTTAGTGCTATTCAAAAAGTTATATTTGCGTCATGTTCTCCTATTGGGTCAAACTTAAATTGGTAAATTCTTAAGAAATACGGGAGAAAATTAAAGAATTGCTAATTTCAAAATGACCATTTATTTTCCTAGTTGAAAGAGATACAGAAAAATGTTCTTAATAGTGATTGTTGAATAATCTGCCGTTTTCAGAATTACTCATTACGGTGTCAGGTAAAAAAAAGTTATTGGGCCTAACCAATTTTTTAAATAGAAAACCATGTATATTTTTATCCAAAAAGATAGCATATTGAATTCTCTTTTTAAAAATATAACACACCATAGATCATATTGGTTTTCCATGCGGTTTATTTATACTTTATTACTTTAAACCACAGTAGGTTATGAACCAAAAGTTAATATCCTAAATGAAACCATGTTGACATTCTAGTTGTTATTTACAATTAATGGCAATTTTATTTTTACAAAATAATTTATAAAAATGACTTATCAACATTTGGAAAAATTTGATATGATATCCGAGCCCAAAATGTATATTTTGTTTGCTATCCGGAAAGACGGCAACCATGTAAAGACATTGTAACGATAAAAGTCAGAGGGGTAGAATTTTCTGTTACCTTCAATAAACTTATTAGTTGTTAAAGTTTATGCCACGACCTACTTAATCCGAGCTACAAGTGGGGGAGGGAGTTATTAAAACTCTCTTTGTAAATGCTACACATGCAAATATTTCTAGTCAAGAGATATAATCGATAATCTGTTGATATTTAATGTTAACAGATATCTAATTATGGATTATATACAAGGTCTTGTACTACCTTTAAATTGACTTAATTGGGTAAACTTCGATTTAAACATTTAATATTTCGTTAGATTTATTATAAGAAACTATAAGTAAACCATTTTTTAAATGTTATTCTTAACTAGCCAACAATGTATAGCTTTAGAGACTTATACACACACTTTACTTATAATAAAAGCCTAACAATTCTTTTTACATCCAGTTGACTTGGATCCTAATCACAAATTAACTGCCTCGAGAAGGCCTTAGCTCGTGCAGTAGAGGCAAGCAGCGGGACATTAAAGTCCAAAACCAAAGTATGTTGAAATACAGCAACTACATCCCTATAAAATTGAGTGTTTTTTAAAGATCCATTAAAAACCTAAAACAGACATTTCTGCCAAAATTTAATTTAGGCCTGCTAAAGCACACCTACGTCATAAATATTGAGATAAGTCAAAAAACAGACTAAATACCTGCATGAGAAACAGAAAATACCTTACTAAGGTTTATTAAGAAACATTGAGGACTAGTATTAAATTAAAGGATTTCAGTTAAGAAAACAAGCCCTAGTACAAACAGACCAAGCAGGCAATATAAAAGACCTAACCAATTATAGTCCGGAAGGCCACCCCAAAAAAACTTAAAGATTTACGAAAAAATATTAAAGGCAAAAAATATGCCTTTTTATTAGCTCTATAAAAATACACATTTTTAATAAAACAAGTAATAAAGGAGATAAAAGCAAAAAAGTGATTTTGGTCATTCAAAATTTCGCTAATAACGATATTTTGTCGGTACAAGTAAGTATACCAGCTCCGATCCATTTAAAAAATGATTCAAAATGTTCTATTTATTGAATGAAACAAACCACTTGAAACCTTAACCAAAATAAAATTAAAATTTAATTTAATTGAAAAAATTATAATAAGTGCCTTCTCCATCTGGGTGTTATATATCTGGCAGGACGCTTAACATTTCTCGATCTTCTATGCTTCTATGTGTGTAGGTCATCGTTTAAATATTTTTAATATCAATTTAAATAATAACATTACTAATTTATAGGGACAGTTACTCGTTTAGAATGATCTTGAGAAAATTTTAATATTTTTTACATGAATTTTTTTTATTTTTTTTTTCAGTTAAATTAATGCTTAAACTTTAATTTATTCATATCTTAAAGTAGTAAATAAATAGGTAAATACCATAATTTAAATAAGAATGGCTTTAAGCCTAGAAGAAGTAGATAGCATAATAAGAGAAATGTTTGAAAAGTTTAATACTAAATAAACTATTTAAAAAATATATGTTAAAATTATAATTAAATTTTTTTTAGTATCATTCTGAACCAGTAACTGTCTTTAAACAATTATTGATATTAATACATAAATCGATAATAAAAATATTTAAACGATAAGCTATACACATAGTAGCATAGGAGATCGAGAAATGTTAAGCGTCCTGTCAGGTATATAACACCCAGATAAAGAAGGCCTTTTTTTGAATTAAATAAAGATAACATTTTATTTTAGTTAAAGTTTTAAGTGGATCGGAATGGGTACAATTATTGTGTATGTGTATTAGTTTGTTTCGTTCAATGAATGGAACATTTTGAATTAATTTTTAAATGGATCGGTGCTGGTATACCTACTTGTATCAGAAAAAATATTGTTATAAGCGAAATATTTCAGGGCCAAAATCACTTGTTTGCTTATATCACCTTTAATACTTATTCTTTTAAAAATATGTGTAAAAGCTTTTTTAAAAAACCTACTAAAAGGCATATTTTTTGTTTATTACATTTTTTCGCAATTTTTTAGTTTTTAAGATATTTGCGTATTTATTTTAAATTTAAATCGTTAATATCTCCAAAATTAAAAGGGCTACAAAAAATGTATATAAAAAAACTAAGGAATTTTTATTAAACCATTAATTTTAATAAAATACTTTTTTTAAGGTAAGAAAAAATGCAATTTGAACCCGCTGAGCTAAGGCAGCAGTGCGGCTGTGAATTGACTATTGTTCATAGTAATATAAAAAAAAGTTTCATGCGGTTCTCTTATAGGCTTGGTTTTTTGCTGTGGCCTCCCGGACTATTATGATTTCAATAGTTAGTGATTACTAATTTTCACCTTATTCCAAAACTTACATTTTTTTTAATACATAAAATAACATCTGAATTAAAATGTTAACAATTGAATTTAATTTGTCAGTACTTTTGTTCTGTATTTTCAAATGCTGGTTAAAACTAATGGTATCGTCATTGCCATGTAAATTCAAAAAATGCGATTTAGCATACACAGGTACACGTGCAATTTAATTATATTAAACTGAACTTTCATTTGAAATTGTAACAAAATTTAGATGATTTATGTTTTAACTTGACTGCATTGGTTAATTATTATATATTTACAAAAAACAATGAAGTCGGCAAATAGCTAAATATTTTATCCAATATCGAGCCATTATATTAACGTTTAGAAGGGAGAGGCAATCATAAATTAAATATTTTATAAATTAATTTATTTATCTTTAACATAAACGGGTTTACCAGTTATTATGCAACAAGTTATTTTATTTAAAAATATACTAAAAATTTTACAATTAAAAATTTCAAATTTGTATCTCGCGGAGACATGGGTTTTTTTTAAATACTATCATACAAAAAAAAAATACAAACAGTAGTATTTCTGATCACGTTAAAAGATTAAACAATTAATTATCTTATTTACTCAATAGCATAAAACATTAACAATATCCCATAAAAAGATTTATTTGGTTTTTATAAAGACAATTTAATATTTAATTATTTTTCCGATTTCTTTAAAATAATAATTAATAAGCAAAAAAGTTTAAAACCAATGGGAATTTTTTGTTACAAGATTATTTAAAAAGGTCTTTCGGTAGTTAGTTGTGCATTCCAAAAAAAAAAATATTTTGACATTTACCAACTGACTGCTATTATGGTGGCAAAATTGAAAAATGTAGTATGTTTATATGCACTTTGAACATCCTTAAATACTAAAACTGTTGCTGGTATTACCTTTCCGAATTGGTAAGGGCGCGTTTACACCAAAGTTGACAACTAAAAGTTGACAACAAATTGTTTGTAGAAAACTAAAAGTTGTCAACTTAAAGTTGCTTTTCTTAAATTAGAACAACAAGTGGAAGTATTTTTATAGAAAACTAAAAGTTGCTCTTCTTAAATTTAGAAAAACAAGTGGAAAACACGTTGCCAAAGAATTGGCGTGAAAGGTTTAGGTAGTCGTTTTCTACAAGTTGCTTGCCCAAAGCACGCAGCAACAAATCTTCCACTTTTAGTTGTCAACTTTCTTTGATCTTTACCGACACTCTGCGGGAAACAAATTGCCACAACTTGTGAATTTAGTGGAAGACTTTGGTTTAAACGCGGCTTAACAGAATAAAGTCCTATTGACTTAAATAATATCTTTAAAAATAATTTATATAAAATTAACTTTTAATATTTAATACCTACGTACATATTTACAAAGCCTCATCGAAACAGGCCTATGCGACTAAGTTTCAATATTACATCGCAAATAAGAGCGGAGTGAAATACTTTGGATTTTTTTATCAGCAGATAAGTGTAATTTTTATTTGTTTATATAAAAAGTAGAATAATATAATCTTTTTATTTTTGTTAGTCAGTAACCATGGTTACAACAACAAAACATGTTATCACTTAAAAACGTGTGGAGATACATCACTAAACGAAACGTTGTGTACCAATAAACACTAGTTATTACTTGAAAACGGTTGCAGATACATTACTAATAATCAAAACGCTGTTTACCAATTGCCAAATAAAGACAATGGAATTTTAAGATTTTAGTGTTATTTAAACAAAAAAAAATGGATTGCATTGATTTAAAAAGTCGCTAATCATAAATACTTTCCAGCAGTGGCGGCTCCTCCTTAGGTTTGCAGGTTTGCGCAACCCCCAAAAAAGGTTTAAAATAAAATTTTAAAAAATATATATATTAATCATTACATAGTTACCAGATTTTTTAAAAATTTATTCGAACATCTGTATTTATTTTTTTATTAATGTTATCTCGAAATAACAGCCAAATTATTAAAAAACTTGACTGCTTTCGCTAAAATATCATTAATTTAATCTCGCCTCGCGTCGCATCCTAGAAGCCGATGCGATGGTTGCAATCAAAATGCAAACCCAATTGGATTCATTACGAGTACGCGTAAGTATATGGAGTTGCCTATCTTGGCATTGGGCGCTGAATTTAGTCTCATAAGCGGCGTGCGGTTTGCAGTCCCAGTGCAAACCTTTATTTATCTCGCAGGCTGATTTACGATTTATTGAAGTATAATTTGTTATTTTGGTTATATGTGTAACATATGTAGCTACTTGTATGATTTTTATTACAGTTTTTGTATGTCTATATATTTACATTAAGTTTATTGTGGTTTTTTATTTATTTTTTTAAAGAACCATTAGAATTGCAACCCCTTACTTTTTAACCCACGAGCCGCCACTGCTTACCAGGTGTTTTTCTTAAACAATAACTAACTGATTTTAGGGCCGGTTGCACCAAAAAATATTTTAAGTAGATCTTTACTAAGAACCTCTTAAAATTATTGCAACTTAACTAAGAGTACCAAGGCGGCAACGTTGCAACAATGAAAATAATTAGAACAGATTAATATTAGATCTCTCTTTTTCTAACTTTTGTGTTACCCTACTTAAATTTTTATAAATATTGAATCTTTAACACTTTCCGTAAAAACTTTTACGTCAAGGCATTATGGTAAAACTTTCAAAAACTTTTTTTTTTTATTTGTGGACATTACAATACAAGGTCGCTGATTTTTTGTTCTAAAATTTGAGACAAAATGGAATGAAAAAGATCAAAAGCGCCTAATTTTACGGACACAATTATTGTCAATTATTATGAGATTAAACACATAATTAAAAACAAAAAAAAAATTCTATTGATTTATGAAAACGAATGTAATATTTAAAATTTAAAGGCTTATACAAACTTGTCATGTTTAAAATTAGGCTCAGTTTCGATTTGCTCAAGTAAACTTAGCAGTGTTGGCTTTGTTAATCTGAACCCTATGAGAAACGTAAGATTATCCATCTTATAAAATTAATAATAATGTGAATAATGAATAATGAAACATTCCATAAAGTAAATAACATTCACCGTTAGTAAATTCTTTTTGGAAATCTATTTAATATCGCATTTAAAATATTAAAATCCAAACCACTATCGTTTAAAAACTCCGTTTTGTTGTTAAATTACTTAAGAGATTTTAAGGTACAGAACATTCTTAACTTAAAGTTAAGGGACTTTTAAGGACGTGCAAGAAACATTTGAAACTTAAGGAAGTATTAATGCTTAAAAACAATTTAAGCAGCGCAAAAAGTGTTGGTTCAATCGGCCATTAGAGCTTTAACCTGTATTTGTGGCAATACGTCAACAAGGATGACATTTTAGTACCTGAGTTGGTCATTATCAATATGACAAACATAAATGTCTAGATAATAATTTTTGCAAAGTAATTAAACACTTCAAAATTTAAAATGAATGACGCAATCTTACAGCACCACTTCGACGAAGTTTTTAGTGCCTTACAAGATAGAGAAAACTTTGAAATATTTACAAAGATTAAATATGCAAAAACTCCCAAAAAAAAAAGAACTTTTTTTAAAAATAGTTAGTCCTTCGAAGTTAACTCAGCGCATCTTTTGATGAAGTTGGTATCGCAGGAAAATCACCTAGAAAGTATATTTCTCAAAATATTTTTTAAATTAAGTCCCTCCAGCAGACCTTCTTCAAGTACTACTTCAGTAAGAGCACAGACAACTATAAGATCATTTTCAAGACCAATATCTCCTAGACCAATTTTTATCCAGAGCACTTTCACCAACATCAAACCAGTATCCCCTGGGTCGGTATATTCAAAATCACTTACACCAACACAAATAGTGGCTAGCCCACAATTTCAAAGACCAGTAGCTGTTAATTCACAATCCCCTAGAAAGTGTTTCAAAACCGCCCACACCAACAACAAGATTGGTAAGATCACGTCCCAGAGACCAATATACCTAGGTCAGTTTTATCGAGAACACTCGCACCTCAAAGCGCTGATTCGATCAAATCTCAAGCCAGTAAACTTTAGACCAAAACCCCCTAAAAAAGTAACATCAAGATTATTTGGATCAAATTCCCACCGACCAGTGTCCCCCAGAACACAGTCTCCTGATCACTTCATCAACTCCAACATCAGCATTTATTCGATGTCAAACACCGAGAAGCACGAGGTCTTCAGGCAGGATTATCGGGGACGCTCTCCAAGACCAGCTTCTCGAGCATCGAAATACCCAAACCATTATCTAGACCACAATCTCCAAGACCTCTTTCTCCCAGGTCAAAATCATCCGGCACAGGTGTTACAAGAAGGGTGCAGTCTAAACCTATATCCCAAAATCCACAACAAGTAGTCTGATGATGAAGTCTACAGAATTGTGCCAATGACATTCTTGGCCAATGTGGGAAAAATGGGTAAATATATTTTGGGTGAATACTTAACAATTCATGAAGAGAAATGCAAGCAAGTAGATTCTGGTATGTAGACTATCATTTACGCAATTTAACGGAAAAAACCCAAAATTTTCAACAAAAAAAATTGTCAAAAAAAATTGTCAATAAATAATTGTTAATTTTTATTTTGTAGAATTCTACTAAGCTCTTTAAAACGTTTGTTTGTTATATTAAATTTACATTTGTAGGATTCAGGTACGACAATTAAGCAAAATTTAACTGTAATAAATAGAATTGCTTTTAATAAAATTTATTTTATTTATTCTTTCCTTTTCATAGTAACGTTGTGTTTGTACTGGAATAATAATAGAATGTTATGGTTTATATTTAACAGACACCCGTATTGGTAAAATACAACGAACTCAAGGACTAGAATTAACGCAACGCCAGTTTGTAGGCAGGGTGATTGGTATAGTGATATATTTGTTTTTGTTTGGAAAAACGTAAACAAATTGTCAAATCCCAAAAATCAAAATCAGAAAATTATCTTAAAACTGTAATAAAAGTATTTAAAAAGATTGGCTTTTGTGTTAATATAGGCAACATCAATTAAAATATAAACGTTCTTGATATGACAGTTCCAAGATTTCAATGCATCGGCAACAAGGTTGATTTGGATAGCTGCTGTATTCGTTTGGTTAAAAATTATATTAAATCAAGTATTGTACGGCACTGCAATGTCATTTTATTTCTTTTTATTAAGTTGTAATATTTAAAATTTTGCAAGCCGTCAACGAACGAATTGGGGATCTGGAATTCATATCCTTGTCACTTAAGATAAAAAAAAAAATAGTTTTCTGGTTAATTTTTTTTTTTAAAATAAAGAAAAAATTGATTTATAAAAAAATAATTTATGGTT